>MU602674.1:47778-81861 GCA_025201865.1 Ramicandelaber brevisporus | reverse complement strand
GTCTGTAAAGCTGCCAATGGACATTATTCTCAACAAAATCAGCAAGAGTGAAAGTAGCAATGAGCAAGTCCAGTTTGACTTTACAATGTGCAACCCTCCATTTTACAAATACGAAGATGACATTGTAGAGCGGCGCAATGCAAAGAAGCCAAAGTTTCAGCACAAAAATGACACTGAAACAGCAGCAGCCAGTGAGAGTGATAAAGCATATTGGGTTGGAACAAAAAATGAGATGATCACAGAAGGTGGAGAAAGTCAGTTTGTATGCGATATGATCCGAGAAAGCATTTCATTGCTAAACCAACAACAACAACAACAACAACAACAACAACAACAGCAGCAGCAACAACAACAGCTTGGGTCATCTTCGCCTGTCAAATGGTACAGTTCACTACTGGGCATCAAATCATCAGTTGAGGCCGTGGTCGCTTGTTTACGTGAGAACTCTATTGATAACTATGTAATTGGACTAATCAAACCATCTCTTCAGCAGACCTCGGCCAATACGACAAGATATGCAGTTGCATGGTCATTTGGACCAGAGCGCTTTACTTATGACAATGAATACTTGAGACAGCGATTTGAACCAACAAGCAGTTTGGCTGGTTTATTGTCTAAGCCGAATGCGATTGTAGCGAAGTTTGCACTGCCTCTAACAAAAGAACAGGCAGTGAAGAGACTGGGTGAACTATTTAGTGCAAACGGCATCGATGTTAGTGAAGCTGATGATACTGTTCTTCAACTAACTATCCATAGAATCACATGGAATCGCAGCGCACGAAGGAAACAGTCGCAACAGCCGCAGCCAGCTGATGACGCCGTAACCATTGTACTTTGCAAGCTAATCAGTAAGTCTGATAAGATTGCCGCAGTTCAATTGAACTGGAAAAGTGGGTACGATTATCGCATATTTAATAGCTTTAGTTCATGGATAACAAACACTTTAAAAGTCTAAATTAACAATGTATGTTTTGTTTTTTCTGATAGTAATATAAATGTAAGCTCTAATGCGTCATCATTGATGCAATCATTTGAGTACTAATCTTCTTTGCCTCGTCAATTCTCTCTCCAAAGAACTCCGTAGTGCTCTCAAATCGTTTCTGATACCCATCAAAGCTGCCCAGCTCAATGCATTGAGCCCAACCGAGAGTCGCCGAGTAGAATGCCAAATCATCGGCTCTAAAGTCTTTGCAATTCACAGCGGTTGTGATCGATTCCTCGAGCAGAACAGGGTTGGCGAAGAGGCACTCAGCAATACCGAGCCAGAATCGGAATGGAGGAGTGGAGCAGACCATGTGATCGTACGGGTTGAGCTTCATTTGATACCAGCAGTCAACCATGGCAAGAATGGACAGGTGGGAGTTCGGCTTGCGCTCCGATTTTGGAATTGACGATAGTGAAAATCGCTCGAGGAAGTCCTGGCCGCCAATCAAACTCTGCTTGTCACTTGTGCTAGTCGCACTGGTGGCTGAGATTGATCGATTTACTGCCAACGGAGCTGCCACATTCTGCTCTTGTGGATGTTGCGGATGTTGCTGTTGGTGCTGCTCAGATGCATAGTTTCCAAATACATGTTTCGATGCAGCTTCAATTCTCGCACGCAAAGCAGCTTCGTCCTCTCGAATCATCAGTGAGAACAGTTCCGATACCGACTTGGCATACTGCTTGACTTGGGCTCGCGCACTTGGGTTCATGATTGCCAGACCCGCGTAAACGTGCCATTTGCTTCCATAAATTCTCAACGACATGTTCACTTTAACATTATCAATGCCGGCAATATACGCAGTGTTCTCCCACGGATAGCTGCCCATTGCACGCCAGGCGCTTCCCATCGACAAGAATGCCAAATGAGTAACAGCCTGGGTATCGGCAGTAATGCGATCATGCTCTAAGCCAGTCAGGAATACCATTTCGGACTCGAGAGATGACATCACACGCAGGAATAGCTGGTACTTGGCATCGTCTGGACAGCGATGGCGAATAATAACCAGTGGTTGACCTTTGGAACCAACAGTTGGACCATGCAGCGAATGGCACGAGACAATGTGGGTATCCTCTGGCAAGTACTTGTCAAATGCAGCCAACTCTGGCGCCTTAACGGAGGTTTGGCCGCTGACCACTGCGCCAACCTTGGTAGCGCACGCAAATCTCTGAACAACGGCATCAATGTTCGCAGCCTCAACTGAGTAAATGATGATGTCGCTGCGACGCGATACGGCATAGCCATCTGGCAAGACACGAACATTTGGTAGTGAAGTCGATAGTTGAGCACGAAGCTGGTCAAAGCGCTCAGGTCGATCGCAAATATTAATTTTCTGCCATCCAGCCGCGGCAAACGCGCGCGCGTAGAGTAGGCCCATCTCGCCAGCACCGATAAGGCCGATCTCGACACTGATCTTCTCGCTCTCGCTCATGGAAATGTCAGTCATACTATTTTGTTGTTGTTGTTGTTTTTGTTTATAGTTGGTTGGCCTGCGTGTGTATTTGCGTGTGTATGTGTGGTGTGCATATGTGGTGTGCACGCACTGTGTTTGCGTCTTTCAACTCCACAATAACGACAATCTCATCTATACACATCAAACAAGAAAGCAAGCAAGCAGGAAAGCAGGAAAGCAGGAAAGTAAACAGACAGGCAAACGGACAAACGGACAGATAGGCAAGAGATGACTTCCTTACCGCAGCGTCAACGTAGTGTGAGTCGTAGCAGTGCTGTCGGCGCATCTGGTCTTGGTGTCACGACCGCTTCTCCTAGCAGCAGTGGCAACGCTAGCGGTTCAGTCAGAGAGTTCAAGTATACACTATCCAATATTGGCCAGCCTCATCTCTGCGACGTTGCGCGTGTCATTTTACACACTGTGTTGCTGCATCGAGTGTTTGGCAACATTACACCTGAGGAGCGATCTGTATTCACATCAACTACATGGATAGCGGTGGATGAGCCAACAGTTAGCGCAGCAGTCGAAGACAATGGAATCAAACCACTTCAGAAGGCAATGCCAAATGTGACTTCCCAAGGCCAAGTTACAATAACAGTTACTTTTCATAATAAGGTACAAAGAAGAAGATGGTTCAGCGGTGGTGGAGGTGGCGGAAGTGGTGGCGGTGGAAGCAGCATCTCTGAACAGCAGCCATACTCTCCAACATCAACCACATTTGGAGGAGTCACTGGCGGCAGCTCGCACTCACGTACGGCGTCAGGAAGCAGTCCAAGCGGCGTGGTTTATGAGGAGACTGGACCATGGGAGCGCTGGACCTTTGTGATTCACGTGGTATCTGCGCGAACAGAGCGCGAGCGAACCACCCTGGCTACAACCACGGAGCCTCAGTTAGTGGATTTGCTCAAGATGATTATGGCAACTATAGGTGAGAATAAAGATCACATTCCGCCAATAACAAGCACTGAGATGGTTCCATTCCCATTCCATATTACAGTACTGCATGCCGGAGAAGGATGGTCGTCAGTTTTAGGTCGTATGTGGCCGGGTAGCTCTTAAATTATTATTCCTATTATTATTCCTATTATTAATGGACTTATTATGATGACTTTAGAATATTAAACTAGATTGCTGTTTATTTTAATTTACTTTTCTTTAAAGAAGGCTTTGTATTCCATCACCTTGGCGGAAATCGTGATGGACAATGTTAATCAGCCACCATTCATTGTCACCGATAGCCTCACTCACTACTATTTCAGGGGAAGCTGATGCTGAAGCTGTCGAGCCAGCTGAGGATGAGGCAGACGCAATGACAGGACCAACTTTACCAGCGACATTCACCATGAACTCACGAGCAGCCGTGCCTGGAGCAAACAGGCGAGACCACTCATACCAAATTGCAAATGCTTCATCTGCCCATGACTTGAAACTGGCCTGATCAATCATGGTTGGCTGGATAATCTCACTCGCCGGGAACACTCCCCACGACAAGGTTGTTGCATTAGCAGAGTTGGAGTAAACACGATGATGATGGCGTTGGACATCTTGAGGGTCTGGCAGATTGGTACGGAACTGGCCGTTGTTGCTTGCGGCGTAATAAGTGACCTGCGGGTCAGCATCGAGTTTGGCAAGGAGAGCACTGACGTTGTGGTGGCTGTGCTGATGTGGAGTGAAGAATTCGATGTAAGCCTTTTGGTAGATGCGACCACCAGATGGACCCCAGCCATAGACTGGATCAGTGCTCTTGGCACCATCAACTGCAGGCTGACTGCTGATTGGCAATATTCCACGGTCGGCAAGCTCGACTAGCCATGGAATCAGCACGGTAGACTCGGCAGCAAGCGGTTCATCACACCATGGCAGAACAGTGACATTGCCGCCTTGCAAGAATGACTTGAAGAGCGTGGAAATCTGCTTCACATCAACAGGTGAGCCCCACAGACGAACAGCCTCAGTCGGTGGAACCTTGAGCGAGATGCCATATCCATCAAGCTCGCCATACGCTGGTGAGCGAGGATCACCCCAGCGACCGTTGGGGAAATCGTCATAGGTGGCCATATCACGCTGCTCCATTCCTGGTGGCAATAGCTGCTGAGATAGCTGTTGAGGCTGTATTGACTGCTGAAGCTGCTGGGATGACTGTTGATGGGGCTGCTTGACCCATCCAAGTTCATTAACCAGAATACGCTTGGTCATAGCCTCCAGATTCAAAGTGCCAAAATGAATAGCAGATGGTCTCGCCTCAATTTTGTCTATTGACGTCCAATATCTAATCAAATCAGCCACGTAGTTTGCACCAATGTCCTTAACTGCTCTGTCGTCATTCTTCACTGGCTCCAAAGCATCCAGTAGCTCAGTGGGCACATTGACTTTACACAGATTCGCAGTACGTCTGAAGAGCTGGTACGAATGGATTGGCATCACGCCTGCGATAATCGGCACCGAAATACCCACCGAGCGACATGCTTCAATCCACTTTGGCAGCGCATCCTTGGAGTAGCACAGTTGTGAAATTATAAAGTCTGCGCCTGCGTCGACTTTGGCCTTCAGGTGAGCCAAATCCGCAGCGGCTGAGCTGGATTCCGGATGAGATTCAGGATAGCCGGCTACACCAACACAAAATGTATCATCTGGGTACTTTGAGCGAATGTACTTTACCAAATCAATAGCGTGACTAAATTCTGCCGCATCTTTGTCATTATCTTTAGCTTTTGGCGCATGGCTGTTTGTATTCCAGTACTCTTGCTCCTCTCTTGGAGGATCGCCTCTCAGTGCCAGTATATTCTTAATCCCAGCCTCTTTAGCCTCCACCAGAGCGTTATCAATCATCTCTTTGCTCATGTTTGTACACGTCAAATGCAGACAGGCGTTCACTCCATACAGCTGCTGAATTGTTGCACAAATCTCCAAAGTGTGGGCAGCAGTTGTACCGCCAGCACCCCAAGTCACTGACACGAACAGTGGTGACAGCGTGGATGACATGCGTCCGATACGGTCATAGAGATTAGCCTGACCCGCTTCGGTTTTGGGCGGGAAGAACTCAAACGACCAGGACGTTAGTGTCGAGCTAGCCGAGGAAGACTGCTGCAGCTGCTGCAACTGTTGCTGCTGGAGAAGCAGCGCATCGTCGAGGCGTGACATGGTTTGAATCGTGTAGCTCTGGTCACGGGAGATTAAGAAAAGAGTTCACACGGAGTCAAACACGAGCGAGAGCAGTATTGCATGATAGTGCTTTTATATTTTTTGAGTCACATCACTCGGCTGCAGCTTGATTGGCCAATAGACGTAACTTGAACCAATAGTCACCATTTGCATCAAACTGCACAAACTACACAAACTACACAAACTGTGCATCAAAGCATGTCCTGATGAAACGCCGTATATCAGCCTCTGATATCTTTTTATTATATGTACACTTCTTCTTTCTTTCCATGGCTCCACTATCTTTCTCCAAGTGCTCCACTATCTTTATTGTTTTTCCCCCCTATCTCTCTCACTCACTCTCTCTTGAAAGCAGATATGAACTACGAAGAAGTTATTGATGGATGGCAGATGGTGCAGAGTCGTGCTGGATATGCGGAGAGCATCAAGAGGCGGAAGCCTAAGCCGCCTATAATAATACTGCAGCGACCAAAGCCTGAACAGAATGGTATCCAGAAATCGACACCACAGCAGCAGAAATCAACACAGATACAGCAGTCTTCTCAGCAGGCTACATTTCTTTCGCAGCACAAACAGGATCCAATCACGTCAAACAACAAAATTAAACAGAACGGCAATAAGAGGAATATACAGGCTAAGCAACTCCCTCAGAAACCACAGAAACCTCAGAAGTATCAACAGTATCAACACCAACGTTATCAACAGCAACAACATCAAAATGTAGCACAGCCAGTTAAAGAGACTGATCCAGTGAATCGAGTCCAAAAAATGTTGGACTCAAAGACAGTGCTACCACCTCCAGGATTTACTCCCAGTAGCAACGAATCGTTCATTGCTCAGCTAGCTGCTCAATTGTGCTCAGTTGCAGCAGTTCTCCAACATGAGATGCAAAAGAGAACTCTCGATAAACTGCACGAACTCACAGCGGCAAATGAGACTTTGACTACATCCGTCGCAAAATTACAAGGTGCGCTGTCACAAGCCCGTGCATACACAAAGGAACTCGAGCGAGAACTGTTGGAAATTAAGGCCAGTCGACCCAAGATGCCACAGTCACATTCAGATCTGAAGAGGACTGTCGGATCTTCATTGAACCTAGACGCAAAAGCGTTTATTCCACGCAAGCAATTAAGTCCATCCAATTAGTAATCCAAAGTTTCTTTTTTTTTTTTAGCATGTTTAGTATACATTGAGCAATCCAGTATAAAAGAAAAATGATTTAAAAGTCCTATCGGTAACCACATTAGAAAGTTGAGTTTGATGATGCTCAATGAGAGTCCCATCAAACTCATCTTTCAAGACAAATGATGGAAGTCAGGATGCTACTTCTGAGTAATCAATTCTAATGAATAAGATTTAAAAATGTAGATTTATTCAGATTGCTTAACTGGATCATTGTCGGATTTAACGCTGAACCATCCCTTGACAGTTACCACAATTTGGCTTAGGATTAACGTGGCGAACAGTGTCAAAATGTAATACAGCGCTCCATGGCTGAAATGTCCAATGAGAGCCACAATAAGAGTTAAACGCTCTGATGAATATGCCACACAGCATATTACAAAAAACGTGATTACTAACAACGGGGAATAGACCATTAGAAAAGACATAGGTTGCAATCCCTCGTACTCTTTTTCTATCACACTGTGTAATTGCTCGCGCACCAACTTATCGCTTTCGGCGGAATAGGCTGAGTCGGTATGAGTCTGCATCGCGTGAAGCAAAGTACTAACATGTGGCTTGGATAAGCCATTATTGCGCACTCGTTCATTGTAATTGAGAATCACCTGAATCACAGTTAGAACAACTAGGATTGAAAACTCAACACCGGATTGCTCATTGTTTTCTTGTTGCTCCTGCTGCTGTTGTTGCTGGGGGAGAAGAAGACTAGAATAGCCTCTGATTGCCATTGCAGTTATTATTATTGGTGTAAACATGTTTCTATTATATACCATCAAGTGATCCAGGAGCAAACGGAATCCAAACACGCGGAGTAATGACATCTGACTGGCTTTAACCTGGGTTGACGGAACATCCAATTTCTCCTGATTTTTCTCCTGATTATTTTCCTTCTCCTTCTCTTGTTGCTGATTCTGACTCTGACTCTGATTCTGATTTTGATAATCGCATCTACCAAAAAGCACACCAACTGTAAAGTTGACTGCTTTAGCGAGCTGATCAATGAAGCTACTGATTCCTGAAGCATTCAGCACTCCGAACACTAGCGAGAAGACTACTGGAAATACTCTTTCGAACAATGACAAAAACTCACCAGTGATCACTCCCCATATGACGGTGCCAATCATAATCACAATCCCCAAAACAGATAGGCTTTTAAGATACTCCAATCCACGTGGAGGGTCGTAGTAGTATGCAGGATTGTAGCTTGGGCAGTCATATTCGATACCAAAATGTGCAAACAGACCATCACCGAAAACGTCATACGCAGCGCGCGAGTACCGATCATAGATAACTGAGAATGTATTATAGAAACCACGTATCTCGTATCTGAAATTATATGGGTGCAAACCACCTCGTGCGTCGCGTTTGCTTTCAATCAGTCGAATAGCCTTTTGTGCCATCGCTTCCAGAATCTGCTCAGGAGTGGCATCGCTGCTAACCTGGAGGTCGGTGTAGATAGTCTTCGAGCGGTAGGTCGCCACGACGCGTGATGGTGGAAAGTCAATATGCATACGACGAAGCGAGAGTGTGCAAACTTTGAAGGAAAAGAGAGAGTTGTGGTTGAGAAAGAGAAGGAAAGAGAGAAGTGTGGTTGAGGAAGAGGGAAAGAAAAGGTGGCTTGGAAGTCGTGAATAGACAACCCTAGAAAACTGGCATCTATTGAGAGAATTCAGGGTTAGAGGAAGCCAATACACAAGTGATCAAGCAAAGCGGCATCCCTAAAAATAGAGAGTCGGGTACTTGGGAGTTAGAGTAGTCATATCAAACTTGGATAAAATAATTAGCGACACTTGAGACAAAAGTATCGGTTAATAGCATAAAAAGACTATGCAATTAAAGGTGAGGAAGAAAAAGAAAGAAAACAGGTACTAAAGCGATAGAATACTCGAAAAGGTGGGTGAAGATTGTTATAGAAAAAGGTATTATGAATAATGAGCGTTATTTTTTTATTTGATGACGATCAGATACAACAGCCGATGGTGTTGCTGGTGATGATGAGGTGATTGCGAGCATTGGTGGGTATGGCGGCAAAGTCTCATCACTTACAGCTAGCGGAGATGTAGCAGATGCAACTTGGTACGACGAGCCACGGCGAGGAATCAATGGCGAGATGACATTCATGGCAGCAGAATTAGTGCCACCAGTAGCGGCCAGACTGCTCGTGGAATGGGCAGTCAGTGGACGATCCTGAAGGACTCCGACTGGCGAGTTTGGACCGATGGAGGCGGTGGCAATGGACGAGCTTCGGTCGTGCAAAGAATCTGAGTCCAGCATGTCAACTTCATTATCCAAGGGAGCAACTGCTGCATCTGAGATAGCGTTGTTCGCAGAGCCGCTTTCAGATGCCAGATTAGCAGCCATGACAGCGGCGGTTGGAACGCCTTGATCATTGGCACCTTTGTCGATGGCGCTCTTCAAGCAGTCAGCATACGTTTGGTACTTGATCAACTCGCGTAGCAGATACTGCGACCGACGTTCCCAGTTAGCAAACGCCTTCTGGTAGATGGCACTCTTGTTGTTCGGGAATCGAATGCCTAGGGTGGCATATAGTGACTTGTGCGACACCAATGCATGGTCAAGGTGGGAGATGGTGCGCAAGAGAGCGTGCAGCTGTGTGGATGGTTCGTGAGGTGAGCGAATCATGGAATGCGGAGGTGGAATCCACTCTTGAATGGCAGCAGCTGGGAGATCGCCTGATGCATTGGCACCAGTGTATCGAGACAAGAAGCTGGAGCTGACTTTGCCAGTGTACTTGGAAGAGCGAGACGTGGATGGACGCAGCGTGACAGTGCCAGCTTGGTTGACGCTGAACGATGGACCACGGCCACCGCTGTTGATTGTTGAGGTGGATGCGCGCGAGTCGCCGGAAGAAGAGGCAGCAGCTATTTCAGCAGCCATCAATTCATCCCATCCATAGTCGACATTGTCCAAACTGCCAAGCAACGGCTCCTTGCTTTCACGAGCAGCCCAATAATTACAACTCTCAACCCACCGTTTCAAATCCTCAGCAGACTCAGCTTGGAACAAATAAACACCACCGCTGGGTAGCTGGAGAGCAAACACATGCTGGCGAGTGCGAGAATAGCCAGGCGGTGGCAGCACCTGAGCCAATGCATGCCGTAATGATACGTGACCAAGCTGGAGCGAAAAGTCAGTGTACTGGTACACGCTCTGCTGTTGTTGTTGCTGCTGTTGCTGTTGCTGCTGCTGTTTATGCTTTTGCTGCTGCTGCGAGGAGGCTGATGTTGATGTCATCGAGAAGGCTGGAGATTCAACAGCAGGTTTGTACATGCCCAAATCGCCTCGTTCAAGAACAACATAGCACTGCCGCCACTGTCGATTTGAGGCTTTGCGACCAGTGCGCTCAAATAGATGTTTGCGAACTAGAATTCCAGCGCGCATGTGCTGACGTTCATTGGCAGTAGTTGCGACAACCGCGGCACGCGCAGCAGCCATGGCGGCGTTGGTAACAGCATCGTTTCCTCCCGTGGATGGTTCACGACCATTGCGGCGAACCCGAGACAGCAGCGAGGCACTCATGCGGCCAACAGCATCGGCGGTGTGATGGATCTCAGCAGCATCATGAGCATCGCCAGCCGAGCCGTTTTGATGCATGTTGGCTGATGTAGGCGAGATGGGGACGCCAGAGGCAGATGCACCAAGCATGTGCTGTGCGAATGCATCTGAGTTGCTGGTGGTATGGTTGGCGAGGAAGGCAGATGGAGCAGTAGTCAAAGCAGACATACCAGTGGCAGTGGTGCGCACGGAGGCTGATGACGAGTATAGACGCTCAGTGCCTTCGCCAGAGGCAGGTGTGCGCATGGCTGGCGAAATGATGCTGGACTGTTGAACACGTGACTGTGGAGTGGATGTGGTGGACTTTGACGATGAATGTTGCTGTTGGTGCTGAGATGCAAGTGCATGTGGTAAGGGAGGCATTGGAGGATATACAACAGAAGACCGATTCTCGTTCGAGTTTGGAGGCATTGCAGACTCTGACTTTGAACGGTGGATAGGAGCCAGCAGACGCTGACTGATGATACTTCCTGGCCGAGATGGGGTCGCCGATGAGCCGCCGCCAAAGACTGAGCCACTTGATGATACAGAGGAGCTCACCACTGACGCTGTAGCAGACTGTAGGGAAGATGCAGGTGTACTACCAGCGCTTGGCTGAGTTGCTGTTCTTCGAGAGGCTGGATGGAGAGTGTAGAGTGGCTGTGCAATCTTGGTTGATTTGATGCTGCTGTAAATTTCTTTGAGAGCAGCTGTTAATAACGCAACATGCGAGCTGGACAATGGCTCCACAATCTTGCCACCGCCGCCATTTGCAGATGCAGCCTTTAACGATGATTCTTTGAATGCTCTGATAGTGTCAATGGTGTTTCTAATGAATGCATCTCTCTTCATCTTCTCATTGCCTTGGGCCATATGCAAATCAGTGTTCAACAACAACAAACTGAAAGTGACTGCATGAATTGAATCAACTCCATCCCACGCCATTCCGTGCATTGAGTTGAACTTGCGAGCCGGAGTGGCAATCAATCCATCCGCATATCTTCTCGCAAACCCTTCCAACACTCGGTCAATGATTTGAGTTTCAGCTCGCAATCTCAGCCGAGAACACAGCATACGGAATGCCTCGTCCAATTTGAGTCCCTTAAAGTCAAATAGCTCCATGTAGCATTCAAGAACTCGCTTGGACTCAACTGTGGCTTTGCCCAGGAACTCACAAATTGGATCAACTTCTTTGGACGATGAGCCTGACCCAGATGATGGACGAGAGTTGCTAGCAATATATGCAATTGGATGATGGAACATTAGCGAAGCAAGCTGCTGAGCATCCGCACGAAGTTGCTCTTCTGTAGGCACTGGTTCAAGCACCGGAATGTCATCAACAACTGCAACCGCAGCTGTGGCTGTTGTGGTAGCTTCATCAGTGGCAGAGGTCTCAGACTGTGCAACTGGTTCACTGCTGGCTGCAACAGGAGATGACTTGGATGACAATACAGAGGGAAGTGCAGCTGAAGCAGAAGCAGTTCGGCCAATTGCATCTGCTGTCATATCATTGGCAGAAGAAACGCCAGGTGAAGTGACAGAGCGAGTGACAATATCGCCCGTTTGCAAAACCTCGTCAGCAGCAGCTGAAGATGCATTCAGAGTTAAACCAGTTGGGGTTGGGGTTGATGCAAATGGAGCAGAGGTTGCATCGTGGTAAATGGATGCGCCGCCATCCGAACTGGTTGCTGTCAACACACGATGTGTCACTGGAACTGGAACTGCTGGTGAAACTGATGTGGGGCTGTTGAGAGCCGATGGAGATGACACAGAGTGGCCAATTGCCAGTCCAAGTCCATTTGACACAGTTGACATTCGAGTGCTTGGCTGAGATGACGGTTCAACTGCTGGAGCTACAAGTTGAGGGGATGCTGCCTGAGATGGTGGATTTGATAAACTGTTTAAGACCGCAGTAAATGCATCTTCAATGGCTGCAGGATTAATTTCATCTCCACTGACGCTGCGCAACACACCAGGAAGTTCACTACTGCCCTCTTCGTTACTACTATTGATTCCATCATTCCCATCATCATTCTCATCATTAATATGGATATTATCGTTATCAAGAGCAAGTGTGATGCTGGGTCTACTAGCAATACCACTGCGACTGCCATTATCAGCCTCATCATCTTCTTCATCACAAAGTGCCAATCCACCACTGTCGCCTTCGTGAATAATATCCAATTTGACAATTTTACCACCAGATGTGCCATTAGGCTTTGACAACGATGCACGCGACCCATTGTCAGAGTATACATCACTTGCATTGCTAACATCAACAGCATCATCGGCTAGAGATGCAGATGGATCTGCTGTATCATCCAAAGTGAGGTTGAAATTTGGAGGCAAAACAAGAGACAGTCTTTTCCAAACTCTCCACAGTGGATCAGACTCATCTTCAGGACCAGCACTCTGAACATCTCTCGCAGTATTCAAATCCGAGTCAACGTTTGAACCAACAAATGCTGACATTCTACCATTGACTTTATCATTCTGATGTGATCTTGGCTTATTCTGTTGTTGTTGCTGCTGCTGCTGCTGATGCTGGTTGCGTCTTCTTGGGATTGGTGCATTGTTATCATTCAGCTGAGTCAAGGCTGGCACTGAAGCTGATCCTGCAGAGGTCATAGTTGAGTCAGATACAACAGGTGACATTATAATTGCACCATCATTATCAATATTGTTTGATACTAGAGAATCCATGGGGACGATTGAGCTATTTGGATGAGGCAGTGCGTTAATGCCAACAGAAGGCTTGAGCGCAGTGAGCAATCCAGTTGGAGAGCGAGACACAAGATGTGGCTGAGACGACCCAAATGAGGGACGTGGAGTAACTGACTTTGACATTGAGAACGGTGATTGGTCAACTTCTGGAAGCTCCCAGACCATTGATGCTTCTCCAACTGCTGTGTTATTGTTGTTGCTGCTGGTATTTGCTGTTGCTGCTGTTGTTGATGATAATGTATGCAGTGACCGAGTTAAAGTTTGAGAGTTGTTTACATCTGAGGGTTGGTTCAGACTGAGAGTTGTTTTTGATGTTACAGGAAGCTGTGGCTCATTGTTGACTGACTCTTTTACTACAACTCCCGCTGTTGCTGTTGTTGTTGCTGTTGTTGCTCCTCCTAGTCTCTCAATTGTTGGGTTGACTGAAGTGGAAGACTGAGACTGAGACTGAGACTGAGACTGATGTAGATCCAGGGGTTGACTAGTAATAGTACTGATATGTGCACTTGTATTGGAAGAGTGTTCAGTTAAAGATAACGGCAAGGATGGCATATCGGGAGCTTGCTGTTGCTGTTGATTTTGTAAATGGACCGAGCCTCTTCTGAACAGCTTCCAAAATGATGATGGCTTGTGTGATAGCTTACGACTCTGCTGCTGTTCTTGCTGAGCTGAGGATGAAGACGAAGACGATTGAGGAATGTGCGCAATGGACTGTGAAAACAAATGTGGATTCACTATGGCACTATCGATCCCACTGTTATTGTTACTGCCATCCATCATTGCAAGTGAGCCACTGGAAGTTGTTGCCATAATATTTCTGCTAATCTGAGTGCTTGCTGCCCGCGTAATTGTACCACCACCGCCACCAATGCTACCACCATTGATAGAGATAGAGTTATTATTGTCGCCACTCGTTACACCCTGAATATTATTACTGTTATTGATGTGGTTACTGGCAGAATCACTTCCAGATAAGACAGAGAGAATGGTTGAAGCCGGAGAGCGCAGTGCAGACTGTGGATCCAACATCACTGAGGAAGATGGCGACAGCTGACTCATTCCAGATATTGATGATGGCAAACTGTTTCCCCCAATGTCATTCAATGTTGTCACTGTGAGTGGCGGCGGTCTCACAT
Organism: Ramicandelaber brevisporus; assembly: GCA_025201865.1. Classification (NCBI taxonomy): domain Eukaryota; kingdom Fungi; phylum Kickxellomycota; order Ramicandelaberales; family Ramicandelaberaceae; genus Ramicandelaber; species Ramicandelaber brevisporus. Next base: position 67,667 of record MU602674.1, on the reverse strand, counting down.
TACGTCCTGTTCCTGACTCTGATGAATACGCATTCATTGCAGATTCTCCAGATGCTACATTTGATGCAATCGGTGGAACAAATTGACCAAGCTGCTGCTGATGGTGGTGCTGCTGCTGGTGCTGTCTTTGCTGATACTGATGGCTTGGCTTAAGCGCAGTAGCATTACGGGATAGTGATGATGATGAAGAAGATCCCATGTGATCAAAATCCTTAAACAATGGAGGAAAGTATGGCTCATTCGACACAGACGAATTCGTATTTGCTGATGCTGATGCTGGTGCAGGTGCCGTTGTCGCCGCCACCATCGCAGAACCATTTTCGGTTACTAATGTTGCAGTGGTGTTGATAGCGCTGGATCGTGGTCCACTTGATTCGTCAGATGTAGTCATTGCAATGCTACTCGCATTGCTAGTTTTCTGTAGATGAGTGTATGCGGTCAGAGCAGGCGAATTCGTATTAGCCATGGATGGAAGCATTGTTGGGGAGTTCAGCGTACGTGACGATGGAGCCAATCCATGTCCCATTGAAATTGAACGCCGCACTAAAGGTGATGCCACAGTGGCTCGCCGACTACCAACAGCTACGTCATCACCACCATTTGATGTGCTGCTATTCTCAGCGTGAGCATCTGCAGAATGTGTCAATGCAACAGAGGGTCTTGATGGCACTGCGGGATGCAGTTGTTGAGACTGTCCAATTGCAGCTGACACGGTGCGCTGTTGTTGCTGTTGATGTTGCTGTTGTTGTTGCTGCTGCAGCTGTGCACGTGGCGTACCAGATGCAAAGAGCTTCAAGAACGACGACGCAAATCCACCTCCGCCTCCGCTAGTGCTAGAGTTGCTAGTGCCACCGTTTGATTGGTTAGAGTTTGATAAATTGAGAGCAGGCATTGTGGAATGATCGAGAGCGCTGGAATCCAATCGAGTTCTTGGTCTCAAGTCAGCCATACTGTTCATACGACGCGCTCTGGCTGGCGAGCTGTTATCAAATAGGTATCCAATTGTTGATTGTGGCTTTTGTTGAACCTCGCTGGAAGCTGTTGGTTGGTGCGTGGATTTGGACGTTGTTGGTCGAGCACTCGTGTTGCTAATACCACTGCTGCCGGTAGTCAACTGTGGTACAGGTGGGATACTACTCGCTTGTTGTTGTTGGTGAGCTGAAGACGCGCTGTCGTATATAGACGCAGCAGACGAAGAGGAGATAATAGTAGACTTTTTGCGTAGAAGGGAAGCTGTTGATTTGCGCGAGAACAAGAACCCAGCAACTGAGCCACCACCACTGCTACTACTGTTGTTGTTGTTGTTATTACTGCTGTTACTGTTACTGTTGCTAGTGCTGCTAGTGGTATTGTTGTGAGAGGAAGAAACGGCTGCTGAGAGAGAAGCAGCTGCTAAAGAGCTCTCCATTGGGTCTCTTTGCCAAATATCGGCTCAAAGAAGAAAGAAAGAGAGAAAGAAAGAAAGGAGTTCTCACACTCGAGTTACAATATCAGCCACTAACAATAACAGCAGCAGCAACAACAGTAACAACGACAGTAACAGTTAAAACGCGCGTGTATTGGAGAAGATTGGGACTGAGTTGAGTGTGGGAATATGGAAGAGATACAGAAGAAGATGCACCTGGCCGAGTGAGAATGGAGATGACGATGATGATGACGATTACGATGATAGATATAGAAGTGGATATAGAGATGGGGAAGGAGATGGATTATGAATAGCTGCAGTAACAGCAATAGAAAGAAAGATAGCACAATGAGGGCAAGAGATAGAAAGCAAGATAGCGAAATAGCGAGATAGATAGACAGAGTGTAGCACACAGAATATAGCACACAGGAGAAAGGAGACTGCACTAGAGAGAATGAACAGGACGACGACAACGACAACGACGACAACGACAACGACAGTGACGACGACGAAGAAAGAAGACGAGGAAGTTCGAGTTCGAGTTCGAGTTCGAGTTCGAGTGGCCGACCAACTGACTGACTGACTACGCAAAGTAAAGGAGAAGCTGTGTGCTCTGCAAACTTTGAACGAGCAACTCTGCGGACGGTAACAGCAGTGAGTGAGAGAGTGTGTGTATATGCGTATTGGAATGCTAAAGTTTGGAGAAGTTCGCAGGAGACGATGAATGGGAGAAGCAGAGACAGCGATAAAGTGAGAGAGAGAGAGAAAGAGAGAGAATAGAGGGTTGTACGGTGTGTGTAGTCGCGTGTACTGCTATTCCGATTCTTTCTTCCTTTCTTTCTTTCTTTCTTTTTTTGCGCTGTTGTTTTGTCGGAGCAAGGCGAGCAAGCAAGCAGGCAAGCGACAGGCGAAAAATGGGTGACGAGGTAGTGTTGATTTGACGGTGCACACGATGCAAGGTTCCTGACCAGCGGCAATAAGCTCCGCCCACTGTGAATCGTGGAAGCAAAATTAAAAGAGAAAGAAAAAATGCTCAACCAGTAAAAAGTGTGGTAGTCACTCGTGCGCCATGCAAACGACATTCGCGAGAGTAGCGGCTACCACTTCTACTGCTACCACTACCACAGCCACTACCACGACTGCACGACTACGCGACTGCTGCTGCAGCTACTGATGAATGCGCTGCTTCAGCCGGACCTTTCGCACACTCACGCTCCTACTCGTGCTATGTCACCAGCCTCGTTTGCGAGTGACTGTATCGCACACCCTCACTCTCTCACTCTCTCACACTATGTGAGCTGGCAAACTAGCAAGCCAGCCACTCCAGTCTAGAAATAAGGTTGTTAAAATTGACTGTGGGAATTCATGTACAAGCTATATGCACATACATACATACATACATACATACATACATACAAAAACATGCACAAATACACAAGTATAGTACTAAATACATGCATACACTATATACTAAATAAAGTTATCTCCTAACCACATGGCGCTTCTGACGTGGTTGCTGGTGTTGTTGCTGTTGCTGTTGCTGTTGATATTGCTGCTGCTGCTGCTGGAATGCAGCGTGCTCGGGATTGCCCGCAATGCCTCCAAAGATCGTCCGCAACATGGGGAACGCCACGCCGCCCAACTTCATGGCTGCATAAACCGGGATACACAGATAAACCATCCACAGCTTTTCACTAATCAGCATTGTGCTCAGATGCACAAACCACGTGACATACATGATGTCAAAGCAATACGATACAATTCCAGTGCCGCTCAGATCGGCACCCTCATACACCAACTCGCCGCGCTGGCTAAACTTGGGCTGCGACGCCTTCCAAATGTACACGTACGCCATTGCCTCAACGGCGAGCGACACAAGCCACGCCGCCCAGATTGCGGAGGTTGTAGTGTCAAAGTTGATGATGAGACGGTAGAGAATGTAGGAAAAGTTGACAGTGAGGAAGATGGTGTCTGTGCGCTTGATGATGCGCTGGTTGGCGCTGTAGATGCGCTTGGCTGACGCGTTTGCCATCTGAAGAACGCTACTACTGCTGCTGCTGTTGATGTCGCTGTTTCTGTTGGAAGAAAGTCTGTTGTGTGCAGATCTGCGGAGGACAGAGAAGAAGAACGAGAAACAAAGACAGCCTTTCGCAGTATTACTGCAACAGTAAAAAGAAGAAGAATAAAGCAACAACAAAAAAAGCAACAGCCGCGATAACAGCAGCAGATGACCGAACAAGATCAGCCAACTTTGTCAATATCAGCGACACCAGGTATTCGGTCCGCACTGTGCCAGTCGTCTGAGCCACTACCGCCAGCTCTCCAGGACTTTCTCGTTCGAAACGGCTTGCCGCTTGATCTGTATAGCAATGCAACAGCCAGCGACAGCTCCAAGCGATATCTTCGAATCATGCACGCTAGCTCTGTCAACAGCGACGTTGATGCCGCCATTCGACAGTTTGAATCCGAGATCCACAGCGTTGATTCATCGGTTTTGATCGAGCCAGTGCTCGGTGTCTCGTACATGTATGCAATGCCGAGTCATGTTGGTATTCGCAACACATCATCGTTCACATCCGGCAGATTGCTCGGTGTTGATCTGGCCTCTGCAATTGCTGCGTTAGCGCTCGATGTCCAAGCTGGCGATAATGTACTGGATCTATGCTGCTCACCTGGCGGTAAATTATGCATGATTGCAGACATGTTGAACGCAATGGGCGGAAATGGCACGGTAACAGGTGTTGATATCAGTAAGTCGAGACTAGAGACATGTAGAGCATTGGTCAAAAAGTACAAGCCGCTGCCAGCGAGGTTATTCTTGGCTGATGGCACGAGATTTGATGCAGGTGTGCCTCCACCGAACTGGAAGATACCCTATCGGACAAAGACGCCGCATCCAAGTGAACAGAAACATGAGAAGGAGTGCACAGCAAAGCTGTTCTATGCTCCTCAGGTGCTGAGAAATCCACCACCTCTCCACTCTGATGGGCAGTGCTACGATCGCGTATTGGTTGACGCTGAATGCACTCACGATGGATCGATTGCCCACATGGTGAAGGCACTCTCTCGGCCAGACGCTGTTGATCACTGTGCAAGTTTATTCAGCAAAGACAAACAGCTGCAAACTGAAGCGCTTCAAAGAAGGCTACTGGATCATGGATGGAAAATGTTGAAGGAAGGCGGTGTTCTAGTATACAGCACATGCAGTTTGACAAGAGGTCAGAATGAAGATATCATTGCTAGTTTCATGAAGGATAACAGTGAACAGGTGAGGCTGGAGACTGTCAGCATTCCAGAACACTTGGCAGAATCTGCAAAGTTGGCCACTATCCCAAAACCATTAGAGTCGAATGTGACAGTCGACGAGGTCTTGTTTGAAGAGATCATCACAAAGACTATTCGATTTGATCCAAGGACATCGCCAACATCTGGTCTATTCATCGCTAAACTGCATAAACTCCCTTTCAGCAACAACAGCAACAATAACAACTAAATGTTATCAAGATTGCGTTTAGGAAATTAATTAGAGTTAGACATTGTTATGTTATTTTGTTATTATTTTCTTTAAGAGCGACGAATTCTCTTGGCAGCTTGTTTAGCAGCTGCACGTTTCTTCTCACCACGGGTAAGCACACGCTCCAGCACCTGCAAGCCCTCCTTTGTCAACCGGCCATTAAGCTCGGTGTTTTGCACGGTCAACAGCTCCATGTCATCTTCGTCCAGATCCTCATCCTGCTGCTTCTTCTGCTGTTGCTGCTGCTTCTGAGATTTCTTGTCACCTTTGGCAGATTTCTTCTTATTGGCGTCCTTGGCATCGTTGGATGGGGATGCTGGCGAAGCATCAGGCTGGGATGGAGCTGAACGCAGCACTGGCTTGTCTGGGCGAAGGTTGGGAAGTGTTGCAGGCAGCTCGAAACCAGGAGATGGAGGCAGAACCTTCTTGAATAACTTGACTTCGTTGCGGTCCATCTTGAATTGAACATGTCTGGCGCTGTTAGCGCTGCCTGGTGTTTGAGTCTGAGATTTACTGCCACTTGGCTTGCTTGGAGTAACCAGCTCAGTAGCAGAATCAGCAGCAGGGATGGCAGCATCTGCGGCATCCTTTGAATTCTTCTTGCTGACAACGTCAGTCGATTCAGCAGTGCTGTCCGAAGTGGCAGAGACTGTGAAACCAGCAGCCTCAGCGGCAGCCTTGTCACGCTTGTTGATCTTGTCAGCAGATGGCTTGGATGGACTCTTTGCAGTCACAAATCCGTGGGATTCAGCAATGTCCGCATCAGCTTCATCAGTCTTGTTCTTGTTCTTGTTCTTGTTGCTGTTGTTGTTGTTGTCGGTACTGTCAGATGCCTTCTTAGTCTTAGATGGAGTAGTTTCCCACAGGTCAGCACCAACTAAGACGCCATCAATTCCACCATTACCACCACCACCACCATTGCTGCCGTTGCCATTCTGCGCCTTTGACTCTGCTGATTTAACTGGAGTAGCAGTGATTTCCGACTGCTTCTGCTGTTTCTGCTGTTGCTTCTGTGGCTGTGGCTGTTGCTTAGCTTTTGGCAGCAAATCCAATTTATTTGAGACTTCTTCATGTTTTCTCTTTTTACCAGCCTTAACCTGCTTTTCACTCTCTTTATTCTTGAGTAATGGATTTCTACTTCTAAACTCTTCTTCTCTCTTATCCTTCATGATTTTTGCAAACTCAGGAACTGCATTCTCATAGCTTTCAAGCAGATCCAACACAAACTTTCTACGCTTAGAGTTCATGGCTGGTCCGTCCAAAATGCGAGTAAACATTACGCTACCAATGGCTGGAACCTGTTTGTATACAGTATAGAGTGGAGACTGCTCTTTGTTTTCAATGATGCTCTCAGTCCGAACAATGTGCGAGAGTAATCCTTCAAATACACCATCATACACACTTTCGCGAATTTGGTTGTTTGTCGAAGCCTCCATAACCTGAGTAAATGGCTCCAGTAGCTCAACCAGCGGGAACTCCTCTGGCACTTGATGCTCGCCCAAATCCAACTTTGCGAGTGGCTTCTCCAATAAACGTGCCAATTCTTCTGTAAACACATCTGCCAGCTGGCATGGAACTCCACTAGGAATCTTTGTGGCTCCATGAACAATCTCCAGGATTCCTCTGCCCTTTTCCATCAGCATCTGTGTGTGCATTTCAATAGCCTCTTTGCTCCATCCATTCTGATGCAAGACTACCAATCCATTGTACACACAGCGTCTCATCAGCAACAAGTACTTGTCGAGCCGTAAACGATCCAAACCAACCCATTCAATTGCCATGGTTTCCCAGAATGAGCCCAGGAATGCGAGAGCAGGACGCAATGGCATCTTTGGAGCAATGGATGCCAAATCTGCCACCAGCTGCTGTTGAACAAGAGGTTTGTCGGACATCCAGACGTTGTAGAACAAGCCCTTCCACAGCTTTAAAAGCTGGTCATGGTCGATACTGGCAGACGGGGATGCGTAGGATGCTGAGAACCAAGCAGTCAGGTCGGCAACGGCGGAATCACGGTCAGCCTTTTCAGTGAAGGCTAAACGATGACCAAGCTTGGCCGGAAGCTTGGGAATAGACTGCTGCTGCTGCTGTTGTTGCTGCTTCTGCTGCTGATCTTGTTCCGGCATTGTGAATGTTTGTTGTTTTTATCTCGTAAACTACCAACTTTGAACAAGATCACCTCAATGAAGATGACTTTTATTGCTACTGTTACAGTTGTTACTGTTTCTGTTGTAGTTTCTGTTGCAGTTTTATTCTTGTAAATATTTTTTGAGAGATTTTTTCGAATGGATTAAAACACGCCTTTTTTAATAAAAGGGGGATTCTTCGTGTTAATTTTATTACTTTTTGTTGTTTTCAAAGAACAGAAAAAGAAACTAGTGACATTTGCCCCATGTATTTACTGGGTCTTTATGTTTATCGCCGCATCAACAGGTAGACGTTGTCGCCAATGCTCATCTGGTTCAAATGGGTGTGTTCGCCCGTCAAGTTCATCAGCATACCACCGTACGAAATGTACACTGACACCTGACTATCGCTGGCTTCGTCGAATCGATACACTTTGCCAAACATGACATAGTCGTAGTGATCGGCCAATGTTGGTCGCTTGCCAATTTCGCGCCATTCCGCTGCCTGGTTCATTGCAGCCTCTGCGCTAACACTAGCACCAGCCTTTCCAGCCGCTCCGCCAGCTGCCGAGGCACCTGCACCAGCAGCGGTGGTTTTCGCCTTTGGCAAGATGGAGGATGCGATATCAACAGTGAGGCGATCGCCTGCGGCAATTGGGAAGAGCTCGCTGTTAAAGTCCATGATGAGAGTCATGTCGGAATTGAGACGCTTGCCGTGGATTCGATCGACGCGATCGAAGCGCTTGCCGTCCTTGTTGAGCTCGGTAACGTCAAAGACGCCGGAGAAGAGGATACTGTCAGTCTGCTCGACCATTGTTTTGCTGTTTTTGCTTTGTCGTTGAAGAAGCTCGTGTCGATCAAGGCAAGTTTTGTTTTGGAAAAAGGGCAGGTTTGTATGTGTGTATGTGTATGTGTGTGTGCGATTGAGGAGCGAGGAACAGCCTGGCTGTATCCTGATCTACTTTGCACACACACTTAACGAGCCAAATCCAGACCAAAGCGACAACAAACGGCCACTGAAGATGCCACCAAAAGCAAAGCGACCGGCTAGCAGCACTTCTAAGAGCACAGCTGCCACTTCATCTAACAAAGCGAAGGCATCATCCGCGTCACCAGCAGCGACATCAGCAACATCAGCGATATCAACAATATCAGCGACATCAGTACGCACCTCAAACTCGGCTTCCAACGGTCCTCTCGGAAGCGACCCTGAGCAAGCCATTCTCAATGTCATTCGACACGCATTTGCATCCATTATCCAGCAACCCCAGTTCGAAGAGCGTCGCATGGCCATTAAGAAAGCCTTCGTCGACCGCAATTACGATTCTATATTTACCGATCCTCAGAACTTGCCAGTTTATTCTGCGAAATATGCACCTAGCCGAGCACTAGGATTCTTCACCTTACTTCGAAACACTGATATAATCTCGCTAGCGCTAAAGGAGGCTGAGGGCAGAGTGCTGGGACTAGGTGCCGGCGCTGGAAGTGAACTAGTCGCATTCGCAGCTCTGGCAGCAGTGTCTTCACCTGCATCAGTTCAATGCGAGCTGGTTGATTTTGGAGAGTACGGCGACATTCTAAAGCTGCTAGATGATTCAGTGCGATACAAGTGGCATTTGGACACGTCTCAGTTCACAATGAACTTTCATCAGTGCGATATCCTCAATGAATCCAATGCCCCCTTGCTTGCACAATTGATTGCATCCACAAACTTTATCACAGCATTCTTTGTCCTGAATGAACTGTTTGTGGACAAGAAGCGCACGATGCAAGTCATTACACTGCTGGTAAAGAATATGAAGCCGGGCTGTCATCTGCTAATTGTGGATTCGGCAGGAAGCTTTTCGAACCTCGAGGTTGGCGGAAGGACGTATCCAGTGTATACAATGTTTGATGCGATGAAGACACACTTTGAATTAGTCGGTGGATCGGAATCACAGTGGTATCGGTATCCAGCACATTTGCAGTACCCTCTAGATTTGGAGAATATGCGATACTTTTATAGATTGTATAAAAAGCTTTAATAGATATTAACTCAGTGTGGATGATGAAGTCGTTTTGTCGATTTTATTCGCGTTTGTTTTGTTTGCTTCTCACGAAAGGAGGTGACTGGTTTGTTCTCTCTGATCTCAACTACTCGACTGAAGATTGGCCACTACCAACAACAACAACAACAACAACAACAACAACAACAACAACAGAACAGCAACAGAACAGAACAGCTGATCTACCCAGCTATGTCGACCGTGAAGATCAGAACAGAGTCAACAACAGCAGCAGCAGCAGCAGCAGCAGCAGCAGCAGTCAGCGCACAAGCCAAGCTCGTGCCGAGTCTCTCTACAGGTGATATCGAACTCGAGCAGCACATTTCAGATGCTGACACCAATGTCGAGCCTGACTCGAAAGATGACGGTGCTGGCGATGACACCGACCAGGGCCAAACTTTGGCTACTTCAAAGAGGCTGCAGCTCATCTGCGAGCAACCTGGATGTGGTCGTTGCTTCAATTCAGTTCGCTATCTGGGAATGCATCAACATGAGCACAAGCTTCAAGTTGAGCTTAATACACTTGGAAAGAGTTACACTTTGACTCGACAGTCGTTAGAAGGTCGCTGGCCATGCCCTATTCCAGATTGCAATGTGGCATACAAAGTAGTTGATGGCGTGTGTAAGCATATACGAAGATTTCATAGTGATACTATAGGACAGCAGCAACAACAACCGCCTTCAGTTCAAAGGACTCAGGGCAAACAGTATTTCATTGATGTTGATGACTTTTATGTTAGTGGAGTTCGCTGTGGTTATCATAGCACTATTGGAGTTTTTATTTGTTACGAGTGTAGGTTGGTGCCGGAATGTCTATTAACTCATTTACAACAGAAACACGGATATAATGGGGAATCGATTGACAACTCTGTTCTGCCAGAAAGTGCAGTGAATGCAAATGCTGATCCCAATACAAATCAGCACATTAGCAACTCACATCTTGCACCAGCAATTAACCAGCCATTTCAGCAGCAACAGCATCAGGATATTGTTCAAGGCTGGCTATGTATTACATCCGACTGCAGTCATTGTGGTTGCACAGTTGATAATAGGGATTATCACAAAAGAAGCATTCACAAAGGTGAGCAGATAGCAACAGTACCAGCACTCGTATTGCGACTTAGTTACTCGAAAACACAAAGTTCATGTTTTCTCATTACTCGCACTGACCAAGCAAGCGGTGCTGTCACGGCGAGTAATAAAAGAGTGAAACGACTCAAGCTCAACTACAGCAATAATGGATTGAATTCTCAAGATAAGGCTGGAGATTGTGTTGGCCAGAATGAGACCATGGAAGCATCCAGTCAGATGCGACAATGGAAGTGTGATTATCCAGATTGTGGGCATTTATTCAACTCAGCTGATGCTCTTAGCTCGCATTTGCGCGACCACAAACTTGAAGTTGTGATTAATGTACGTGGCAACACTTTCACTCTTAGTCGCCAGTCCTCAGATGATCGATGGACGTGTCCAGTTCCAGATTGTGAAACAATGCATAAAACTGTTAATGCTGCTCGTGCGCATGTTCGAAACGTTCATAGCGCATCGATGGGACAAAAACGTGGTACTATGGAGGATGGTTATAATAATAATAATAATAATAATAATAATAATAATAATAATAATAATAATAAGCAACAGCAATCTATTATCAAGAGGAAACAGCCCACCTTTCAGTATTTAAAAGTGGATGATTTTTATGTTAGTGGCACTAGATGTGGCTATCATACTACAATTGGGCTATTCATTTGTTACAAATGTCGATTGGTGCCAGACTGCCTTCTTACACACTTGCAACAAAAGCATGGATATGATGAGAGATTGATTGATAATGCGTTTCTACCAGACAGTGCTAGGATTAATGGAACCAATCCCAATGGAAACCAGCACACCAGCAATACACATCTCGTGGCATCAATTGGCCAGCCATCTCAGCATCTTCATCAGGATATTGTCAAAGGTTGGTTGTGTGTTACATCAGATTGTGGTTATTGTTGTTCCACTAGAATGTCTAGAAATAGCCATCAATACACAGGGCATAGAGACGAACAACTATTGACGGTGCCTGCTCTTGTACTGCGACTATTTTATGGGAAATTATTCAGTTTGTATTTTCTCATTACTCGATTGGACACAACCGCCAACACCAGCACCAGTGAGCCAAGTCACTCTGCCAGTCAGTGTAATAACGAATATGTTGATGACGATGATGGTGATGATACAGTAGCACCATCTGCGGAGCCTTAAACATCACAGTTTAACATGTTTAATATACCACTGCCCGAAGAGCCAGAGTTCTGATAACTTTTAAATGACTCATTTATATATTTTCATACTGTAGTCAAGCGAGCCGATTGTGTGTAATAATTGTCACGAGCATCGCAATCATCGTTCACAGCTCAATTCTATGAGTAACTATTCACAGCTAAAAATACAACTGATTAATAAGTTCTCGATCTACACAGACTTGCTCATTTGATTTGAAAGAAAAAAACCAAGAAAGACTACAATAAAACAGGCAATGAATTGAACTAGTTGACTTAAACTTATTTCGCTTGACAAGTATTCTGAAGATGCTCTTCTTCGCTTTTGAATGTGTTTTTGCAACTCTTCGACATGCTCTCACAGAGCTCCTTAATATCCTCCAGTGTATTATTAGGAATACACACAACATTAATTAAATCATCCTTGAAGCGATGGCTGTAGACCCATTCCTTGAAAGTGCACATAAACCCTTCTGGCGTGTTAGTATTGACCAGGTAGGTGACATCACTTGAGACGTAGCAAGCAGAGATCGTAACCTTGGTGTTAGTTTCCTTGAAGTAAATGTGAGTGCGAAGTGCCAAAGCAACTGACTGGATGCAAAGAGCTAGCGCAACAGCGACAAAAACGAATGAATTCTTCATATTAGGAGCAATCGCAGTGATAAAAACAAAATGAAGAGGTGTGAATGAAGAATGAAGAGAGCGTGTAGAGATAAAGATATGAAACTACAGCAAAAGAAGAGGGTGAGGAAGAAAGGATGCCTACGATTGATATATGTGCTATTTTCGAATGTTACAGCAAATGTAGAAGTTAAAGAGACTGACTTTGACTCGATGATAGGACTGTGCAAGAAGTATAGTGTGTGCTCAGCAGTGCGGATGAGATTCAAGAGACTGGAATGAAGTAAAAAGCGGGAAGCACTCTTTGAATGTTAATAGTGGATGATGAGTCTTCCCTCTTTCTCTCTCTTTCTTTCTCTCACTGAGAGATGAGTAAGTTAATAAGCAGCTGATAGAGATGAAGAGTGGGGGAGTGATTCAAATACTATGGTGCCACTTTGAAGTATTTTTAGGTACAACACTACACACTTGGATTAACTAGTTGACGTGAATGTGACGCAGAGGTATCAAACTGTAAGTCGCGGCAACAGATGACACCTACCACCACTACTTTTTTTTTTAAATAATGTTCTCTCTATTTTCCAGGAATAGTCTCTGGGTCACTAATAATAGGATATTAGTGTCAGATGAGTAGTAACCTTTGATGGTGACTGTATCTGCCCTTCCAAATGTGTCGTATGTGTTTGCGTGTTAAAGTTTGAACCCCCCCTTATTTCAGCTTAATTAAACTCGCCCTTTTAAACCACTTCCACTCCCAAACAGCAAAAAAGTCAAAAATAAAAGAAAGAAAGAAAGAAAGTAATCAACAGACACACATCCTCACCACAAGATGACTCGAATGCGGAGAAAGCGTACGCCAAAGGCTGACAAGAGGTTCAGCCGGGCGCTCAAGACGAAGCGGCGCATTAAGGATCTCGATCAGGTTGTCGAGAATCTCAAGCCAGAAAACGTAGAGAAGCTCTTGAACCGTGAGCCAGACCCAGAGCTGCCAGGTTTGGGTTTGCACATGTGTGTTGAGTGCGACAGGTATCTGGAATCGGAGCATGCCCTCACGGAGCACCGTCGTGGTAAAGAGCACAAGAAGCGGGTTAAGCTCCTGAAGGAGAAGCCATACTCGCAGGAAGAGGCTGAGGCAGCCGTTGGATTGCGCACAAACAACAGACAACCCACTGCAACAGCATCAGCAGCAGCAACGGCGGCGACATCGGATGCCATGGACACCTCTGCTTAATTTTTAAAAAAAAGTCTTACACTGTCTTTTGCATTTATCATTGCTTTATACAATACTATACTATTCATAGTGTATATGATAGTAATAAAAAAGCATCTCAACGATTACACATCGGCTCAAAATATAATCTAAGGGTATGTGCACAATTTTAAATCAAAAAGTGACATGCATTTAGACGCGAGATGGGTACAACATGACGCGCAGGGAAGCACCGAAGGAGCGTGCTGGCAGGTTCTTGGCGAACTTGGCCTTGACGACGCCGGAGTTGCCGTGGGCACGGGAGATACGGCCCCAGGTGACACGGATGCCAGATGGAGTCTTGTAGATGTAGGCAATGCGCTTGCCAAGGTAGAAGGCGGTGTCCTGAGCGTTGTTGACGTTCTCAATCTGGATCAGGGACTGGCCGGTGGACTGGTTGCGCTTGGCACGGCGGAAACCGACGTGACGGGCCTTGACGTACAGACTGTAATAATGCAAAAGCAAGCAAACAAGCAAACAAGTAAACGAATTATACAATAATAGTGATGTCAGTAATCAAGTTTCATCATAAAATGTGATTTTCTCATTGATAAGAGGCTGTTTGAGCGTATTCAAAGAGCGAGAATGAGGATGAGGCGAGGCAGGAGGATCGTTGGTCTTTGGAGGGTAACATTCCAATTTGAGGGAAAGATGATCAAGGATACTATGCAAACAGCCACAGTTTACACAGCCCATTCGATATAAACTGCCAGCTATTCACATAGCACAGTCTGACCTTTGTTTTTTCTTCAAAAAGGACTGAACCAAGTGAAACTGCACTGACACGCTGCTGTATATCCAGATGTATTGTTGTTGTTGTTGCTGCTGCTGTTGCTGCTTCTGTTGATCTATTACTGCAAGATCCAATCACTTTCACCCTCCTTCGATCCTCCGATCTCGTCCCCCGTCTCGTTGATCTCTCACGCCTGGCTTCAATAGCAGCAGCGGATGTTTTGTGGTCGTACCGAACTGGCTGGCTCATTGTGTTTCTCTTTGTAAAAGTGGAGCGACGTAGTCTCGAGGTGAGATGTTACTTTTTAATGCTTGAAAGGATCTGAGAGAAGGTGTCTGTGCCTTTAGTGGCCGCTACCACAAGCAGTTTGCACCAGATCTTGCACCTTCGCCTCCCCAAAAAAAAAAAACAGCCTGTGCTGATCTAAGTAATTAAAAAAAATCTGATGTTTTTTTGAGTCACGCAGCATATCATTTTTTTTCCCAAATTTTAATTTCCAAAAATTTCAATGTTATTTTTCTTTTTGAAACTGAACTCACTTTTGTGTAGAGTTATTGCACATTGTCAGCACTATTGGTCGCCACAGTTAACAAAACACTGGCAAGCTGTCCATTCTGATTCCATTGGCTTAAAGATCCGATATGTCCACACCAAGTTATTAAACGTTTAATAATCAGCGTATGCCAACTTACATGACTCTCACAGCTATGGCACAGCAAAGTACAATTACAAGGGATAAATATTGCAAGTTGTGGAGGATAAGAAGAAAGACCTGAGTATTAAAGTCAGAGCAGCTGTTCTCGCACATCAGCTTCAATCGGCGCTAATTAGCACTGATCAACACTAGCTTAACTTTAATTGAATAGATATAATTACTTAAATGAAGCAAAATTAACAGTTGTGCAGATCCGTATGGATGTTGCTTTGCAGCATCATATCTGCACATCATTGAGCACGTCGGAGGCGCTAACTTACGAGTAAGTTAGTGCTTCCATGCGGTCATGCTCAGTTCTTAAACTTGAGATGTGGGCAGCGCCGGTGTATCTTTTGACGGAGAGAAGCATCTGCGCCACTAAAATGCTCAAGTGTTGGCATTGCAGCCACCCATTCGACAAGCACCTGGGAACAATCTTCACTGAGTTTAACAGTAGAGAACATCAGGCGGACTGACTGGTGTGAACGACTTTGAATTGGTTTCTTGTGAATACGCTTGACTAGCTTCAGTGCTGATTTGGGATCGACTAGAACTGTATTATCCAATGAAACCTTCATAAGTTTTGGAAGCGATAACATCCAGATCAGCACACCAGGTGATACACTATACCCATCAATATATATTGAACTCAAGTATTTGCCCAAAACATCGCCAGACACTGCCTGCGGTTTGTAATCTATATGGAGACTTGTCGGAGCAATCAAATGAATTGTTTGCAGTTTTGGAAGGAGATGCAGCAACCAATCTAAGTTCATCGTCGCTTCAACGATATGCTTGACATTTCGCTGAAATATCGGAAATTTGTGTGCGTGCACCAGACTTAAATGCATGAGCTGCGGGTTCGCTCGGAAGATGAGCTCCAAGGCAGCTTGATCAATCATTCCACGCACCATTATCCGCATTAGGTTTGGCCAATGCCTCGTGCCGATCGCCAAACAAGCAGCTCTGAAGTCCTCGATAGAATGTAGACAAGTGTCTGATTCATAGATGTAGAGCTCCCGAAGACTGCTAAATCTCTCAGGTGTCACGCAGTTTGGATCAAACACCTCCGTTCGATGGCAGCAAAGAGTGAGAATCAGAGTCTTAACTAGCGGAAACACTACTGACTTGTCATTGAAGTACCGGCCATTCACCTGAGATGCGCAGCTTCCGACCTTTTGTCCAGCGGGTGGTTCAAGGTTTAGCAGATATGGTGCCAAAGCATGACACTGACGCACTGGTGGTGGACGTATATCCAGAATTGGAAACCCATCCACACGAAGTCTGGGAATGTTCAGCGGCTCTAGTTTCTTGCAGAACCGCACACAGGCATCCCACGGAGATGATCCATAGTTTTTTGTGACAAACAAAGACACCTCAAATAGCTTGCGCTTGGTCGCATCTCGATGGCGTGCCACAATGATACTCGCTAATCCATCAGTAGTATATGGCGCCTCCTCAGCTATAAAGAATGCGGTGAGACGACGCAAGTTAATCAGCGAGCGAATGCCCACAAACATTCGGCGCTTGAACTCAGCACCGAGTCTATTATCAATAGCGAAGAAGAATCCAACCACGTGCGGGAGCTTCAGATGCCAGTTTGGCGGATACAGGAGAGGAACGCTGCTGTGCTTGACCGAGCGAACAAGATGCCCGTAACGCGCGAGAGCTGCAGAACGAGTGACCGAGTCCAGTGCGAATTGTTTGGAGTCGACAATACGCCAAACTGCACAAGCGAACAAATCGTGGAACTGGCTGGAGACCGTGAGCAGCGGAAACGCTTCACCATCAGTAAAGAAGTCGGTCAGGTACAGCAGTATGTCACGTGGCAGATTAAGCAAGTTCATCGTTGCGGTTTGTTTGCTTGGGAGAGAGTAAGAGATCAAAAGAGAGATCTAGTCTTGTTTGTTGGTAGTCACAGACACTCGAGCCGAGAGAAATCAATCAAGGAGTGCGACATCTTCATTGTTGACACTTGATTCATTACACATTTCACAGCAGTGTTCATTAGCATCCTGCGACAATCATCTTGAAAGGTAAACAGAAACGAACAGAACAATGTGCCTGCCTGGTCTCATCCACGAATCGAACGTAACTTACGACTGCTGCTTCGACAGCGACAGTGATGCCATTTCTAATAATATTCGAATAATATTAAGAATATATCATTGGTTAAAATACATACATGTCCATACCAAGTTATTAAACGTTTAATAATAAGTGTTTACCAACTTACAATACATCCACAGCTATGGGGCAACAAAGTACAATTAACAGGGATAAATATTGCAAGTGGTGGAGGGTGAGGAGAGAGCCCTTGGAATACAAGCCAGGCTGTCTGTGTTCACATACCAATACCAATCAGCGCCAATCAGCGCTGCTTAACAATAGCTTAACATTAATTGAATAGATATAATTGCTTTAATGAAACAGATTAATAGTCCATGAATATAAGGTGCGGGCAACGTTGCCGAATCTTTTGACGGAGAGCAGCATCCGCACCACCAACATACACAAGTGTTGGCATTGCAGTTACCCATTCAACAAGTACCTTGGAGAAATCTTCACTGAGAATAACATCTGGGAACGACAGACGAACTGAATGGTGTGAGCGCATTTGAATGGGATGCTTATGAATGCGCTTGATTGATTTCAATGCCGACTTAGGATTGACCAGCACTGTATTCTCAAATGACACATTCCTAAGCATTGGAAGCGATAGCAGCCACTCTAGCACACTAGGCAACAGACTGCAGCCACTGATGTCTACTGTTTCCAAGCAACTGCTTATATTATCTTCAGATACTGTTCGTGGTTTGTAATCTAAACTGAGAGTTAAGGGAGCGACTATTTCAATATATCGCACTTTAGGAAGCAGATACACTAGTCGCTCTAGGTTCATCGTAGCCTCGACTATATGCCTGACACCTCGGTTAATTCGCGTTCTATTGTGTTGGTACATAAGATTAAACTCCTTGAGCTGTGGATTCGTTCGAAAGATGCGCTCCAAGCTAGGTTGATCAATCATTCCATTCAGTATCATCTCTGTTAGATTTGGCCAATGCCTCGTGCCGATGGCCAAACAGGCGGCTTTGAAGTCCTCGACAGAATGCACACATATGTCTGCTTCATAGATGTGGAGCTGGTGGAGACTGGCAAACCTCTCAGGTGTTACGCAGCTTGGATCGAACACCTCCGTTCGATGACAGCAAAGAGTGAGAACCAAATTTTCGACTCGCGGAAACACCACTGACTTGTCATTGAAGTATCGGCCATTCAGCTGAGACGCGCAGATTCCGGCATTGTGTCCAGTGGATGGCATAAGGCCGAGCAGATGTGGTGCCAAAGCACGACACTGAACCACTGAAGGTGGAGGCATATCTATAATTGGGTAACAGCCGATACCAAGTTTTGGAATGTTCAGCGGCTCCAGTTTCTTAAAGAATCGCACGCAAGCATCCCATGAAGATGAATCATACTGATTCCTGACCATCAAACACACCTCGATTAGCTTGCGCTTGGTTGGATCCCGATGGCGCGCCACAATAATACTCGCTAATCCATCAGCCGTGTATGGTGCCACATCAACTTCAAAATGTGCGATGAGATAATGTAGATGGACTAGTGAGCGAATGCCCACAAATATGCGACGTTTGAACTCAGTGCTGAGTCTATTATCAATAACGAAGATGAATCCAACCACATGCGGCAGTTTCAGATGCCAGTTTGGCGGATACAAAAGAGGAACAGTGCTGTTAGTGGGTAGAGTGACCAGGCGAACAAGATGCCCGTAACGTGCGAGAGCTGCAGAACGAGTGACTGGGTCGAGTTTGAATGTTTTGGAGCTGACAACATGCCAAACGGCGCGGGCGAACAAATCGTGGAACTGGCTGGAGATGGTGAGCAACGGAACCGCCTCAAAGTACTCGAAGAAGTCGGTCAAGTACAGCAGTATGTCGCGTGGCAGATCGAGCAGCCTCATCTCAGAGGTTTGTTTGTTTCAGATTAGTGTGTTTGGGGAGAAAGAGATGAAGTGGCGATCAGAGCTTGTTCGATGATAGTCACAGACACTCGAGCCGAGAAAATGTCCATCAAGGAGCGCGACGTGCAAGCTCCAGTATACATCTTCATTGTTGACAACTTGATTCATTACACTATTCACAGCAGTGTTCATCGGCATCCTGCAGCAACCATCTTGGCGACAGCGACATCAGCAGTGATGCCATTCATTAGCATCCAGTGTTTCAAATCTGCTTTGAGCGTGATTTTGTTTAAAACAGCGAGACTGTTCAGGCAGAATCGGATCCGCACGATGGCTTGCCAAGAGCACACATCTGCCCAGCCAGTGGCAGCGGCGGATGTGCAGCGATCACGGGACGAGGTACCAGATGTGGCACACTTTAGCTGTTCTTTTTGTAGCATTCCAAATGTGGGCGGCGCGATAGAAGCAATCGTTCCCACAAGAGAGTGCCCGTGATCTGAATTGGGCACCGTCCTCCGTCCCCAACACACCGCCAGATCGCAGTCGCAGTCGCAGTCACCGTTACAGCCATAGATGATTCCCAGTGGCTGTTTCAGGCCAGCTGCAACTTCATCCATCCATCCACAGCAGCGCCAGATTGAGATTGAGATTGAGATTGAGTTCCAGTGCTGTTTGTGGAAGCGAGTGCTCGTGGGCTGTCCTCGTCGAATGTTGCCGGCATCCGTGTTCGAGGCAGTGTTCGAGGCAGCTTCGAGGTAGCTTCGAGGCAGTTTTGGGGATGTGTTGCCACACATTCCAAGACTCGCACTCACACCATACACACATCCTCACATCCACGCATCCACATCCACTCACTCGCACCCGTGCTCGCGCATCCATCGCCATTCGACCGCATCTGCGAAATGAAACCTCAGGCACACAGACACACTGCCGCTGGCTGGTGATGATAGCATGTCGTTTTCCAAACTGCGAGTGTGTCTGCGGTCGGCGAGATATAAATACATCTCCACTCATCGCACCTTTGCCGCCATCATCATCTCCATTCTCACCATCACTCAAGTCATTCTCACATTCCCACATTCACTCGACTCTCGACATTCTCAAAAGCACTCTCCAAAAACCACTCACCAAGCTCTCAAACATGGCCCGCTTCACTGTCTTCGCCGCCGTCGCGCTCGCTGCTGCCGTCGCCGCTGCCACTCCAGTCGACCAGGCTGCCGACACCACCTGCATCGACGTGATTGTCGAGACCAAGTGCT
>MU602674.1:3712-41678 GCA_025201865.1 Ramicandelaber brevisporus | reverse complement strand
GTCCAGTGCGAATTGTTTGGAGTCGACAATACGCCAAACTGCACAAGCGAACAAATCGTGGAACTGGCTGGAGACCGTGAGCAGCGGAAACGCTTCACCATCAGTAAAGAAGTCGGTCAGGTACAGCAGTATGTCACGTGGCAGATTAAGCAGCCTCATCGTTGAGGTTTGTTTAGATTTGTTTGTAAAGAAAGAGATCAAAGGGGCTATTAGAGTTTGTTTGTTGATAGTCACAGACACTCGAGCCGAGAGAAATCAATCAAGGAGTGCGACATCTTCATTGTTGGTAGTTTGATTCATTGCACTTTACACAGCAGTGCTCATCAGCATCCGGCAATAGCCATCTTGGCGACAGCAACTTCTACAGTGACAGTGGTGCCATTCTTGAGCATACTGTTTCAAATCTGCGCTAAGAGCATACTTTGTTTAAAACAGCGAGACTGTTCAAACTGAATCGGATCCGCACGATGGCTCGCCAAGTACACGCAGTTGCCCAGCCAGTGGCAGCGGCGGATGTGCAGAGATCACGGGACGAGCCACCAGATGTGGCACACTTTTGCTGCTCTTCTTGTATTTTGTAGCATTCCAAATGTGGGCGGCGCGATAGAAGCGATCGTTCCCACAAGAGAGTGCCCGTGATCTGAATTGGGCACCGTCCTCCGTCCCCCAACGCACCGCCAGATCGCAGTCGCAGTCGCAGTCACCGTCGCAGCTGCAGATGATTCCCAGTGGCTGTTTCAGGCCAGTTGCAGCTTCATCCACCATCTACAGCAGCGCCAGATTGAGATTGAGTTTGAGTCTCAGTGCTGTATGCGGAAGCGAGTGCTCGTGGGCAGTCCTCGTCGAATGTTGCCGGCATCCGTGTTCGAGGCAGTTTCGAGGCAGTTTTGGGGATGCGTTGCCGCACATTCCAAGACTCGCGCTCACTCACTCACTCGCTCACATCCACGCATCCATCGTCATTCGACCGCATCTGCGAAATGAGACCTCAGGCACACAGACACACACTGCCGCTGGCTGGTGACGATAGCATGTCGATATCCAAACTGCGAGCGTGTGCCTGTTCCATCGGCGAGATATAAATACATCTCCACTCATCGCATCTTTGCCGCCATCATCATCTCCATTCTCACCATCACTCAAGTCATTCCCACATCATCACATTCACTCGACACTCGATACTCGACACTCTCGAAACACTCTCAAAAACTACTCACCAAGCTCTCAAACATGGCCCGCTTCACTGTCTTTGCCGCCGTCGCGCTCGCTGCTGCCGTCGTCGCTGCCACTCCGGTCGACCAGGCTGCCGATACCACCTGCATCGACGTGATTGTTGAGACCAAGTGCTACGCCAAGCCAAGCGACAAGTCGAAGGTGGTTGCCGACTACCTGCCAAACCCGTGCGTTGCCATCGCGTGCCAGACGCCGGACGCTGCCTCTGCCGCCGGCTGCTGGCTGTATGCCACCAAGCAGAAGTGCTTCTTCAAGGGCAACACCGGCGCCGACGGCATCGTGCCAAAGTGCTCGAGCGTGCGTCCGCAGTGCTCCTCCGCCTTCCTTGCCACTCTCGCTTAAGATGTGCCTAAATGCTCCATCCTTCCGATCGCTTCCTCTTTTTTTCTCATTCCCCTTTGAACCAATACACGTCCCTCGTTAATATGAAAGGCAGGAAACCATCACGTGTGAATGACATCCATCTCAACTGCCGGCTCTGCTGGTCACTTTCTGAAATAGGGCTACTCGTGGACCATTAGCACCAACTCCTGGCACTCTTCCCATGAGTATTGGCGTCCCCTGGTGGGATAAGCTGGCTGCTGATACCAACAGAACCCGGCCTGTCGTCATCACATGGATGCACCCATGCGAGCATTGCGGAGCTCGCTTCATGACCGGTGAAAACCGAAATGTCTGCTGCAACAGTGGGAAGCTGGCCAGTGATGTTGCAGATCAGGTATCACCAGGCAAAGTTACGAAGCTGCCACCACTGCCACCCGAGTTGCGGGAGTTGTACACGAGTAACAGACTTATACGGAACTCCAGTGGACAGATGGAGACGCTCGCTTGCCACATGCCACGCAACTCTCGGAGTGGAGCGACGCTGTGCTTGAGACGCTTCCGAGCCAAGTGGCCAGCAAAAGTGGCCAGCCGGCACCGGAGGAAGATGATCGCACGTCGGCACAGGATGCTCAGTCGTTTGCGTCGTCCGAGTTCTTGAATGCTCCGCAAGCACCTGGTATTCCCCGCCACAGACTGTGTCTCAAGCCCAACTGTACTGTTGTACTCACTCGCAACCTCAGCATTGCCGAGGGAATCTGTAAAAACAGCCGAGCCATTGTCAAAGAGATCTGTCCCCGGTACATTGCCGTTCAAGTGCTGAGCACCGGCCGAGTCGTCCTGATTCCTCGCATTGATTTCCGGTTTGATGTCCCCCATGTTCCCGCTACCATTCGCCGTCGACAGTTCCATCTGCGTCTCGCATATGCATCAACATTCAACTCTGCTCAAGGACTCACTCTCGACCGCGTCCTGCTCGACCTGCGCATTAAGCCGTTCGGCCATGGACAGCTGTACACTGCACTGACACGCGTGCGTCGTCGTAACGAGATCCGCATTCTCACTCTGCCTCCCAGCAATGACGTCGATCCTGCTACTGCTGCTATTGCTGCCTTCAC
Organism: Ramicandelaber brevisporus; assembly: GCA_025201865.1. Lineage (NCBI taxonomy): Eukaryota > Fungi > Kickxellomycota > Ramicandelaberales > Ramicandelaberaceae > Ramicandelaber > Ramicandelaber brevisporus. The sequence continues at coordinate 39,006 of MU602674.1, read as the reverse complement.
TACCACCAATGTGGTGTATAATGAGCTACTACGCTAGCAATAACACATCTCATTTTCAGTTTTAATGTTTTTATTGATTGATTTAAACAATTTCAACGTGTCAGCAGACGTGCGAAGCACACCCAAGCCTAGCGAGTCAAAGGCGAGCGTGAAGGGCTTGTATTTCTTTTAAAAAAATGAAAGTATAATGCTTACTTTGTGTAATCTACGTGTACCTCGAGGCCGATGTTAGAGAACAACGCTCGCAGCGATTATTAAGCATTCCAACCGGTAGAATTACGCCTTAACAGCTTTTTTTTAAATTTCTCAGCATCGCCTTGAAGCAATTGAATAGTCTCGTCCATATCTACAAACACGCACTCATAGAATAATACATTTTTCAACCGTGGCATCTGCATAATATAGACAACTGCTGATGGTGTAATAGACATTTGGCACCCAATAGTAATGCCTATGCTATTTTGACGTTTCAGTGGAGTCGCAGCTGGATTTACAGTAATTCTTGAATTCAGCCGTCCAATCGAGAAACTCTCAAGGTGAGGCAGACGATCCAGAATAGCGTCAAGCTGGAACACATCGTGGTTGTATTTTGAAGGATCGTCCTCTTTTGGTACATTCGAGTATTCAGATTCAATTCTGAGTCGCTGGAGTTGCGGATGAAGACCGATAATATCCATCAAAATCGAAGAAGAAACGATACCGATGCACAAAGATGTCAAATACTGCCAGCGCTGGGAAGGAATAATGATGTGAGCGTAGCCAGAGTACTCAGGCTTCCAAATGTACTTTTCATGTTCATTTCGGTTTCGTTCACCACGGGCTAGCAAACCGCATGAATGATTACGAAAGTGAAGGTGCTGTAGTTGTGGGAATCTACTAGCTGTAATGCTTTTTACATCATAGCCTTCATTCTTGAAGCAACACGATGTCATTGACAGCTCTTTTAGCTGCGGAAACACCAACGGCTGGCCATCATTGTCTGTAATACCAAAGAATTCATGAGCTAAGTACGTATTGCAAACAAAAGTTTCACGTCCCACAAGTTCAACAACGTACGGTGCCAACGCTCGTACATCCACTTCATTAAAACCTGTGTAAATTCTCATCTTCAGCCTCAATTTGGATCTCTTTGAAGGATGCAACATATCAACAATGCTAGCAGCTCGCTTCCATTCACCCCCTGTATTTCTTCCACCATATTCAGCTCTGTACTCACATGTGATACGCTCTAAATACTCGAGTTCATTGACTGAGGCTGCCAATTCATCAAACATTACACCTGTGTCATAAACACAAAAACGTAAATCTAATGTTCGCAGCATTTTCAAATTCTTAATCGACTCCATCAACATTTCAGCTTCCTTAGCCGTGGCCGTGTAATAGATATCGGCGCTCAAATGCGTTACATGTTTGACAGATGGCAACCAGTCGAAATCGAGCTCACTCGTAATGTAACTGCTAATTTCCGCTCGGCGTACAAAATGGCCGTACTTTTCGAGCATGTGCTGCTTCGTTTCATCATCTCCAACGATAGTAAAAGTATCCAAGTCGACCCAAACGCGAGGAAGGAACAAGTTGTGGAAAGCACGGCTGACTCTGAGCAGTTTGGCCACGGACCATCCTTCAAAATACTGACTGATCTTTTCTGCTAGTTCAACAGGCAGGTACAGCAATGGGAGAGTTGACTGCTGCTGCTGTTTGAGCTCATCTGGCTGCTTGTGGTCGTCGTTCCTCGTCGTCGCGTGAGTTAGGTTATTTTTAGTAGTGGAGTCGACTACTTGAGGAGAACGAAAGCTAACTCCGCTTCAAATAACTCAAATAACTCAATCCAAGCCTCCAAACGACCAGTCGTTTTGAGTGATACCAGTTGCGAATTGATGTTGGCTTTTCTGGCTGTGGTGATCCTCCTTTCTTACCGCAGCAAGTTTCTTTTCTAATCTCCCCTATGCAGCCACAGACCAAGCGAGCTCGTCTAGATCCTGCCGTTGTCGCTGCCGTCGCTCCTGTCTGCCAGCTGTTCCGGCTGCCGCGCAAGTTGCTCGAGCTGGTGGCCGCGTATTTCTCGCGACGCGAAGCTGTTCCTGTTCTGACTGTCAACTCGACACTCCATGAGATCTTTGCTGAGCGCATCTGGCGTCGCCTCGACAGTGATCGCGTCTGGTGTCGACTTGACACTTATCTGGTTAACAGCAGAAGGTCCATCCCGCTGGAATCACTACCAAGATACGGACATTTGGTGCGTCGCATGAGAGTCACATGGCGGACTCTAGAGTCCACTGACTTGGCTGCAGCATTCCCAAATGTCACTCGTCTCCGGATTCCACTATCTCGACTCGCAGACACGATCAAGTCATCTCAAGGAAAGTGCTTTGAACGACTCTGCCATCTAGATGTTTGTGACTTGGAAGATTATGATGGGTTTGAAAACTTAGATGAGACCGATCCTGTTCTCAATTGGATTGATAGCCGATTTGAAGATGAGGCTGGATTGGAGAAGGTGCAATGGGAGTTGTTTCAATATAATGATGACCAGTATGTGGAAAGGCTGCTACCATGGTTCCGTTCTCATTGTGCTATGAACCGGCTTTGCTTCAAGATAAGCGACCAGGGCATTAACCTTACCGACTTCGAAGACACTGACACTAGAGCACTGGTTTCTAGCTATCTGGTTGACTGGGATACTTCTGTAGATAGCAACTGTACTGCAGCTGAATTCAGTGGTATTCTGGACACCATTCCGTCAGCTGAGCGCCAACACTTCCAGTTTCCAGCTTTGAAGAGTTTGAAAATTGGCACATGTTGTGATGCTGGCGATGAAGTGTATCCACAGTTCAATTTTGGAAAGCTGTTTCCATCCGTTCAAAACTTAACGTTAGATGGCAGTAGCCAGGTATGTAGTAATATCACAGAAAGCTTGATTCCTATTCTTGCTAATCCATGGCCGTCAGTTCGAAAACTCGATCTTTATGGCGTCACCATCTTCAAGAATACGATATCATATCTCGCAGCCGTATCTAATGTTGAGGAGCTCTCAGTGGATCAAGAATCTCCTGCTGATTATGAGACCTTACGCATAGTTAATTTATTCGAGCTTGGTCGTGCATTGCCCAAACTGGTGCGACTGGAGATAACTGGTACTAACGTGGTGTCGGCTCCCCCGAAGCAACAGCTGGGACAACAGCAGCTTTTCTGTCATCTCCGCTATGTTACTCTAGGAGCCGATGTGACATCGTCAGCAATTAGAGCACTTGCTCATGCTCCATCGTTGACTGATATCTGCCTGAAAGGTATCGACTTTATGAATGACGATAATGTTGATGTTTTGAATCAACTTGGCCGTGATGGTTATAAAGAGATGGACTTGGCAAATAATGTCGACTTTTTGGCTGGTGTCACAAACACTACAGTTCGATCTGTGGATATTTGTAATGTCAACGGGTATCGTTTGTTAGCAGATTATGAAGGCATCATCAGAGTGATGCTCAGGTGCTTTGCTAAACTAAGAGTGTTTATCATTCGAACCAATGAGAAGGACGCTTTACCAGGTCTTGTGGATGAGTTCCCTGTTGTCAAGTTCATATGCGGTAAATAATTGTGCCTCATCTGTTCTTTTCTTCTTAAAGCAATACTGGAATGATGGCTATGAACACAAAGCTGGCTCGCTGTACTACAGTCTTACTTATAATTCCATTAATAAAGTGTTTTAAAATCAATCATTTAATCACGATCATCATCATCATCATCATCATCATCATCAAGGTCTCAACTCTCTACAGTTTCAACTTTAATGTGAGGTTAATGAGATTATATAGTTATTAGTTATTAAATGAATTAACGGTTTAGTTCTTAAAGTCACCAACAATGTCAGAAATCTCGCACTTGGACTCCCACTTGTCCAGATCAATAACCTCTGGCAGCGAGCCCGGCGCAGTGCCTGGAATGATGGACGCAAACTGCTTGAGCATCTCTGGAGTGGCTGTGCCCATTGGAACCACGCAGATGGCAACCTTTGGTGATTTCGGATCCAGCATCGGTGCCACATACTTGTCGAATACAACACGCAAGTCCTTGGCTGTCACCTTGGAGTAAATTTCACTCTCGCGGGTCTGCCAGTTGTGCAAGTTAGGGAAGCCGCGGAACAGTGCGTGCAACTCGTTCTTGGTGACGTTACTTGGTGTCGCAAACTGGGAAGACGAATCGTACATCAGCTTGCAGCGGATAGCATCAATGTGCATCGTGCTGCTGGCAACATGCTTGTCCCAGAAGCCCATTGATTTCTCATTCTTTGCGGCTTGAGTCCCACCACTGCTACTGCTACTGCCGGATTCCTTGACATCAGCCGGAACATTGTCCCGCAGCAAACGAAGGATCTTGAGAGCACAGTCTATGCCCTCGACGGGCATTGCAGCGTGGTTGACCTGGAGAGTGAGGTAGCCGTGGCGAGTGTGGGCACCAATCGATTGGTCGTACGCATAGCCACCACCGCGCACCGACAGGAACATCGGGAACTCATGCGCAGCCAAAAGCGAGGTCAGGAACACGAGGTGCTCAAGTTCGAGCGGGATACTGCCATCCAAGGTACGAGAGCCCGGAATGGTAAATGGGATGCGAATCAAAGAGAGCGAAGATGTAATCGACGCGGACTCAGACACAATGCAGACCGTCTTGTCGCTAGAAAGCGGCTTCCAAACGGGCAGCGGCATCCACATTGGATGAGGGCGTGCAAGAACCGGCAAACGCTGCTCCTCTTCCTGGGAAGCAACCGAGCGCAGTGGAGCGAGTCGCTTAATCGAAGACAGCCCAAGAGCACGGTGCTGCAACCGAGCAGCCACAGCACCTTGCCACACACTCAGAGACTCAATGGCCATTGCAGTTACGCGGCTATCGGACTTGGACAATGGCTCCTCTGGGTCATACGGCACTGAGACCTGGAGGTAGCCAGGCAGCTTCATGACACCCTCCGAGTCGTCCTCCATCATGACGTGAGCGTAGCAGCGGCCAGCCTCAAATGCAATAAAATCGATGATTTGCTCGAGCTTGTCAAAGATGGCATCCTTGGCTTCTTCATCATCGCCACTCAAAATCTCAACAAAGCGGCGATACAGAGGAATCTGGACAAAGTACGAACTGGCAGCAGGCAGTGATCCAGCCGTGTAGAAACCAGGAGTAATGGCACCTGTAGCGCTGAAAAAGTCGTACTCGAGACCGGTGCAGAGACGGCCCAGAATTGACGACGCAATGTCGGTGCGAGAGCGGCGATACTCTTCCATTCGAGTCAGCATGCGCTTGCAAATGCTGAGGGTGATATCTTTGTCAAAGCGAAGACTGAGCAGAGTGTGGATGGAGTAGCGCAGAGCCTTTGCGATGGTCTCAGGGAGAGCAAGCGACGTGGTTGCAATGAGGTAGCGCTCGAATGGCCACGATACACAGGCGGCATGCGTGTACTCAAACTCGGCAGCAGACAGCAGCTGGAGTGGCTCAGCTGGGATGCGGACATAGCCAAGCGGAGTAAGTCCCTCCGGATCCTGGGCTGGCTGGAAGTCAACTGTGCTGTACTTGCGAACAGCTGCCACAAAGGCTGCATCATTGGCATCACCAGCATTGACACCGTCGGGCACCACGATATCAGTGTAATACGTCAGCTGCGTCAGAAGATCCAGATACGGGGCGAGTCTGGCTGGCAGGCCGTTGAGGTTGATGCCGAAGCGCACGCGAGTGAATGCAGACTGAGTCTGAACAATACTGGCCGACTCAAATGGAGTCGAGTTGTTGAGTGTGCTACCAGGAGGCAAGATGTTCGCAATCGACACCAGCTTGGTTAATGGCTTCGCAGGACGCAGTCTCTCAAAGTTCGGCAGAGGCGGCAGTAACGATGGCTCGGCTGGTTCAGTCTTAGCCGCAACAGCGCGAGCACAGATGTCAACGCAACGCTGGCGGATCTCAGCAAGCTTCGCGATAAAGATCTCTTCGTTGCCAGTGGCCTTGGCTGCGGCAATTTCCTCGCCAAAGAAGTCGGCAACCATTGGCTCAATAACCTTGCCGGTTCTAAACTGCTCAGCCATCGCCTTCATCGATGCATCAAGGTTCTCAGCAGCACGCACAGTCGGAACACAGAAAATCTCGAGGACCGGCGTGTCAATGTAGTACTTGTTGAAGAGATCGCGCCAGTAGCTGAGTGGCTTCTGACGCAGCGATGCATAGATGGCAAATGGGTCACGCATCTTGTCCAGATCGAACTTGAACGGATCGCGCGGAATCTTGGCCGCTTCTTCGTCAGATTCGACGGTCGGATAGAGCTGGATAATCAGTGAGCGGCGAGAAATGTTGAACAAGTACTCGTTCAAGTCAATGTCGACATCATGGCTCTCTTCGTTAGCCCAGCTTGAAATGGTGTTGCGAATCAGATCCAAATCAGCCTTATCGCGGTCAACCTCGCTGGATGAGCGGGATGCGCTCGGCAAGCCATTGGCGCTCGATGGCTTTGCTGCATTGGGGTTGTTGCGAGTCTCCCAGCCGACGATGGGCTCAGTAAAGCCATGCTTCGAGATATGGTTGAGACAGAACTTGAGACGCTCGTGGAAGACACCCGGCTCCATGTACTCATCGTGAACACGAGAAAAGTTGAGCATCATGCAGCCACGGCCATAGGATGACGTGATGCCAGCCGAACCAGAGCACCAAGACGGATCCAGCGGGCCGCCACGCACAACAGACTTCAGCACAACCGACGTCTCACTGGTGAAGATGGCCTGCTGCAGAATGTTGAGAGCCACCACATCTTCTGCCTCATCGTGCGCCGGACCCATAAAGTTGTACGAGATTGTGCCCTTCTCGCCAGCAGTGCCAGGATACTCGAACCGCTTCGAGATGAACTTGGGCTGACCGACTGGCCAGCGGGGGATAACCATGACGCGAGGCAGAGTCAGTTCTGGACTGGAGTTTGGCGGGATGTCAACAGATAGTACACCGCTGCGGTCAATCTCTTCAAACAGCGTTGATGGATCCAAGTTGCCGCCAACAATGATGCAAGTGACGTGTTCAGGGCGATAGTACATTTCATGAAACTCTCGAATCTCAGAATTGCGCAGACAGCGAATGTGCTCGGGGTTGCCATTGCCGTCTTGGCCATACGGGGTGTTCTTTGGATACAGAGTCTTGAGGCGAATGTCCCACACTTGATCCACCTGGCCAGTGTAGCGCGATATCATCTCACTAAACACGACACCGCTGCAGGTGCCATCTGGCTTGACATGAAACACCTCTGGGTAGAAGTCATCGTTGGCCAGCTTTGGATGGAGCACGTGATCCATAAATAGAGGCAGAAACTTGAACATGCCCTCCGTGCCAGCAGTCATACACTCATACGTAGTGTACTCACGAGCAGTGGCAGCTGGCAGATATGGAGCAACGCTGCGGGCCGAGCACTGGCGCAGGAAGCCGGTTTGGGGGTGCTTTTTGGAGCCTTCAAAGATGAGGTGCTCCAAAGTGTGAGGCAGGCCGGCGTCATTGGGGGAGCCGGTGGGGATGATACAGGCAGACCGAGCAAGAGCCGAGCCGGTCTCAAAGAAGATGAAGTGCATGCCAGACTTGTCATGGCGCCAGGAAGCAATAGGGATTCTGTACGGTGGAGGCGCGTCACCACCAGAGGCAGCGGTTGTAGTCTTCTCGAGATGAGCCGCAAGGTTGAACTGGTGTACTTTGCTCTGCACCAGAGTGTAGCCTGATACAGTGGAAGTCAGCAGCTTGGCAGGTATGCTGCCGCTGCTGGCTGCAGAGCCATTACTAGTTGGAGGCATGTCGGGCAGGCTGATGTTTACTTTTTCGTCTTGAAAGGACAACACAGTTGAAGGACGACAAAAGTGGCAGCGGCTGTGCGGCGGTTGTTGTGCAGCTTGTATGAGCGTGACGTTTGTTGAAGGCTGCAACTTTCGTGTCCTTGTGGTACTCTCAGAAGAAGAACAAGCTGGCTGGCTGGCTGGGTGGGGAGAGGTGGAAGGGGAGAGGCGAGTACTGTGCACAAGAAGCACGCAAAGTGGTAGCGCGTTTGGAGTTGGGAGAGAGGTTCGGCTAGGCAGAAACAACAGAGCGGCAAGGCGGCAAAGCGGCAAAGCGGCGAAGACGTGACAGAGAGCTCCAGCGAGGAGGTTTGGAATGGTGCACACGCACTGTGGAATGGGAATGTCTGTGATCCAGATGCGCAATGTGTAGGTAATCGACATTGGTATTTTTTGGGGAGAGAAATCCCAACATTGCCTGAGCAAGTTGAATGGCTTGAATGAGTTGAATGAGTTGAATGAGTTGAATGGCTTGAGCTACGTCGCTTTGGGATGTGTTCCCAATGTGTGGTATGACTGCCACTCTCGTATCGCACCGCACCGCATCGCATCGCATGCTGTTGACGTTGATGCCGATTATCAGACTGTGATCGATATTCTGGATGCGTAAGATTGACGCGACTGAAATGCTTATCTTGTCTCGCTCTCCCGTTATAGCTGTTGACGAATGCTACTTGCGTTCGTCTCATCTCGTTGCACACCACCGCTCACACTCATCACAACAACCAAACCAACAACAACAACAACAACAACAGCAACAACGACAACAACAACAACAACAACAACAACAGCAAAAACAACACGAAATATAGCCACCACCCTTCTGCCACTTGAACAAGATGACTGGCAAGTCAAGCACAGCTTCTACAGCAGTCAAGGACGAAAAGAACGCGCAGCTGCTGCATCTCGTGGACCCGTATCTCGAGCCGTTCCGAGGCGAGATTACCGCTCGCTACGGTCGCTTCCAGAAGTGGCTTCGCGTCATTGATGAGCACGAAGGCGGTCTCGATGCCTTTTCGCGCGGCTACGAACGCTTTGGCATCCACCGTGTCCACGACCCCAAATCGCCTCTGAATGGCTCTGTTGTGTACCGTGAGTGGGCACCTTCTGCGTCGGCTGCTTGGCTAACTGGCGATTTTAACAACTGGAACCGCCATTCCCATCCAATGAAGCGCGACAAGTACGGATGCTGGGAGATTGTGCTGCCGCCATCTGTCAAGATTGAGCACGGCTCTCGAGTCAAGCTAACATTGATGACTGCGGATGGCAGCATTGTGGACCGTGTGCCGGCATGGATCAACCGGGTTGAGCAAGACTTGACCAAGAGTCCCGTTTACGAAGGTATCTTTTGGGATCCACCCGAGCAGTACAAATGGAAACACAAGTCGCCTGCATCAAAGCTGGACACAAACAAGACTGGATTGCGTATCTACGAGGCCCACGTGGGAATCTCATCGCCGGAAGGCCGGGTGTGCACATATGATGAATTCACTGATAATGTGCTGCCGCGCATTGCCAAGCTGGGATACAATGCAATCCAGCTGATGGCGGTCATGGAACATGCCTACTACGCATCCTTTGGATACCAAGTCACATCGTTCTTCGCAGCCTCATCTCGCTATGGCACTCCAGAGCAGCTTAAACGCCTGGTGGATACTGCTCACGGCCTTGGACTGGCTGTGCTTTTGGATATTGTCCACTCTCACGCCTCTGCCAATGTTCTTGACGGACTGAATCATTTTGATGGCTCTGATCACCAGTATTTCCACTCGGGTGGCCGTGGATTCCATGAGCTGTGGAATAGCCGTCTGTTTAACTATGGTCATCATGAAGTGCTGCGCTTCCTGCTGTCAAATTTGCGCTACTACTTGGAGGTGTACAAGTTTGATGGATTCCGATTTGATGGCGTGACGTCAATGCTGTATCGTCACCATGGCATTGCTACTGGCTTTAGTGGTGATTATCACGAGTACTTTGGTGACAAAACCGTTGATGCCGAGGCTGTCACATATTTACAGCTGGCTAACCATCTTGTTCACACTCTGCATCCACATGCCATCACTGTTGCTGAAGATGTCTCTGGAATGCCCGCGCTGTGCCGTCCCATTATTGGCGAGGGTGGATTGGGCTTTGACTACCGCCTGGCAATGGCCGTTCCAGACATGTGGATCAAGCTTCTCAAAGAAGTTAGCGATGACAACTGGAACATGGGCAATATTGTCCACACTCTCACAAACCGCCGACATGCTGAAAAGACCATTGCATACTGCGAGTCTCACGACCAAGCTCTCGTTGGCGACAAGACCATCGCATTCTGGCTGATGGATGCTGAAATGTACACAAACATGTCAATTCTCCAGAAACCGACTGCAACTGTTTCGCGTGGCATGGCGTTGCACAAGATGATTCGCTTGCTTACTCATGGACTGGGTGGCGAAGGGTATCTCAATTTCGAAGGAAATGAGTTTGGACATCCAGAGTGGCTGGATTTCCCGCGTGAAGGCAATCAAAGCTCGTTTCACTATGCGAGACGCCAGTGGAATCTAGTGGATGATCACCTTCTTCGCTATCAACATCTCAACAACTTTGACGTGGCAATGCAGCACTTGCCAGATGTTACAAGCGGTCGTGGCAAGTCTGGTGCCATCGAGGCTGTGGATTATTTGGCAGCGCCACAGGCTTGGGTACCGTTGAAGCATGAAAGTGACAAGCTGATTGCATTTGACCGCGGTAACTTGCTGTTTGTGTTCAACTTCCATCCAACTCAGAGCTGGACTGACTATCGTATTGGCACTGCTCACAAGGGCAAGCTGAAGCTTGTGCTTGATACAGATCGCGAGGAGTTTGGTGGATTTGGACGTATTAAATCGCCGCAGACTAATGATGGATTGTTTACAGTGAGTAACGATGTTGAATGGCACGGTCGTCCGGGTTACGTGACTCTTTACATTCCATCTCGCACTGCACTCGTTCTTCAGCAAGTTTAGTTGCACGCATCATCTTATTACTCTTACATTTGTTTTTAATTAGTTTAGTAAAAAGAAGTAGTAATAGTAGTAGCAGTATACTATTCACATATAATTAAACCTATTTTGATTCTTTTTTAGTCTTTTTAGATCACTTTTACTTAACTTTACTTTTAATGGGAAGGGGTTATTGCACCCTAAAATGCGCCGCACCGGGGTGTATTCTGGGGTGCAATAATCCCTTTACTTTTAAAAACCAACGAAACTATCCTTGTGTGGATCGGGTGAAGTGTAATCGCCATACTTTCCAGCCGGTTCCTTGTATGCATCAAAGTTACTACAATCACCACTGTTCATCACCTTTGGCTTGATTGGTGGCAGCACTTCCAATTTGCTCAACTTGCTCCAATCCATGCTCGCAAACCACCGATGCTGCTTGATATCTCTTGACCCGCCCACCAAGTTTCCATATCTACGCGTCAAATCGTGAGTCAACAATCGTTTAATCAAGTCCCGGGCATCCAGATCCATGGGTGACGATGGCCACTGGATCCGTCCACTCAAAATCTTCTCATATAGCTTTGAGTGATTCTCATCGTAGAATGGAGGATACCCTGCGAGCATCTCAAAAATCAGCACACCCAGCGAATACCAGTCCGCAGCTTTGCTGGATCCTTGGCCGCGAATCGTTTCAGGCGCCAGGTAGTCTGGAGTTCCACACAATGTCCAAGTGGTTTCTGGCACATATTTGGCAAAGCCCATATCCGTCAGCTTGATGTGGCCGCTGGAATCAATCAAGATGTTTTCTGGCTTCAAATCCCGATAGATGATATCGTAGCCGTGCAAGTACTCAAAGGCCAGTAGCACTTCGCCAGCGTAAAACATTGCCGTTCCAGACGGGAAGCGATGGAATTTGCGCAGATAGCTAAACAGTTCGCCACCGCTGATAAACTCGAGAACCATAAACAAGTTGACGTGATCTTGGAACGTGCCCAGCATCTGGACCAAGAATGGAGAGTTGGAGCACGCCAAGATTTCGCGCTCGTTTTTGACATGCTCGACTTGTTTGGCACGAACCACTTCAGACTTGTTTAGAACTTTCATGGCGTAGAAGCAGCTGGTGGGCTGATATTGGACCAGACGGACACGGCCAAATGAACCGGTGCCAAGAGTGCGGTGGACGATGAAGTCATTGAGTGACAGCTGTCGGCGTGGAAGCTGGCGCTGCCAGGGTGGAAGTGGCTTGGCCGGAGGCTGTTGGGCGACTAGGGCTTGCTGCTGCTGGAGTTTGAGCTGTTGAATTTGGAGCTGCTGCATCTGCAAGCGCATGTTGAGCTGAGCGCGCTGCTGGGTGAGCAGCTGCTGAGCCTGCTGGAGCGACTGTGGAATGAGTGTCACGGGTGGGTACATGAACTTCTGGGCTTGTGCTTGAGCTTGTGGCTGTGCCTGTGGTTGAGCCTGCACTTGACCCAATGGTGGCTGTTGCTGCGGCTGATTGGCTACCGCCGGAGTGGCAACCGCATCAGGTTTGGCAGTAGTCGCATCACCAGGTTTCACAGGTGGAGCCTTGACTGATTCCTTCAATGCTGAATGATAATACGAGGTGCTTGTCACCCATGGGAGTGTTTGCTGTCCTGCTTGCTGCTGCTGTTGCGGTGATGCTTGTTTTACTGTTTCACCTCCATCTGCGGTTTGAAGACGCGTCAATGACGGACGAGTCAGCGGAGATGCACTACACATCATTCCCGTTGCAAACGACTTCCGACCTCCTGACTTTGCTGCAGAGGCTACTGTGGTGCCACTACTGCCATTGCTGGTGAAGAGAGAGTTTGTCTCAGCCGATGAAACAGCAGCAACAATCTTTGGAGTAACTGCTGCCACAGCCGCTGCGGTGGCAACAGCCTGATGGACTTCGGCAGGCGACATGGGCTCCGCTGGAGAGCTCAGCTTGTGAGCATGGTGCGGCGAAATCACTTGCATATTCAATCCAAAGGAAATAAAAATACAAAAGAGGTGGTTTGGGAGCTGGAAGGCAGAGTGAGACACTTCTGTCTCAAACATTTGATCGTCCAATTGTAGAACTCGTGTTGTTAGGGCTTTTGTTTTAATATGAAAAAATGAATAGATATAAATAAACTATGAGCAACTTTGCTTGTGCTCGGAGTGTATATGCCGGTAGCAACAAAGTGGCAGCAGGAGGAAAACTCGCACTCGATGAGCAAGATGGCACAAAGCGTTCGTTTGTCGTCTTTAGCGATGGCTCCCAAAAAAAGCCACATGTTTGCTGCTGCATGTGCTTTCTCTGTTTGATGCCACAATTGTCAAACCATCGCCTATTGAGTCGACTGCGGAAGGCTGTGGAAGGATGTTAAGCACTCCATTGGATTACTTTGTTCACAGACAAGCCTCGTTTCCTTCTATTTATGTCGTGTATAGCAAGTCGCAGTGTAAAAGTTCGTTAGCTTCTCAGAGATGACTTTGCTCTCACAATCTTCTCCTCCGTACTAGCACCTAATCTTCTCTTTCACGGCGTCATACGGTGGACGCAGCCTGTAGATCTTTAACGTTCAGTGAGCTCTAGACAGCTTTAATATCGTCAGAATGGGTGGAGCGACTATGTATTGTGTGCTCTGCGGATATCCGGCTGATTCTCGGTATGCGCGTGGAAATCCATACGTTGAGGATACAAGCCATCTGAACAATATCGTAGTGCTCCTGAAAGATGGCTCATTTACCGCCGTTGGAAGCACTGATTCAGACGACGGCTTTGGACTGGTGAAGTTTCCTGGCGGAACCTATATTAGCACCATTGATTTTGTTGAAGAAGGCACAGACCGTGGGTTTATGATGCATGAGGAATGCTCTTTAATTCTGCGAGAGATGATGGGGTCGAATGGTGTTAGTGTTTACAATTGGTTGTGTGACAATGTTGAGGACTGCTATAACAATACAATCGATGGATACAGTTACGATGAATACAAATGCAACAGTCGTAGAGAACAATTTTGGTTTGATATTTTCCCCAGGTATGATTATGACGACGATGACGAGGATGACGAGAATGATTATGAAATTGAAGAAGAAGATGAAGATGATCAAATAGAAATCGATGAGGATTATGAAGAAAAGGATGATTATAATGACTATGAAGAAGAAGGCGATGATGACGTTGAAGTTGATGATGACAATGAAGTTGAAGTTGACGACGATGCCGACGAAGATGGTGAAGAAGATGGTGAAGAAGATGAAATGGAAATTGATGATGATGATACAGAAGAAGATGATGATGATGATGATGAACACAAAACAGTGAATTTGGCTGTGTTATATGCATCGCCAAATATCAATGGCTTTGTTTACAATCAATCGGTAATCAACACAGTTTCAGATACTGAGCAATCAGTCTTGAACTTGATCTTTGATTTGATGATGTTTGACATGTTTATTGACTACAAAGATGCCATTGCTCTCGCTGGTACGAGCAAACTAATGCGCGGGCAGATTGCGAGAGACAACAGATACTGGAAGCGTGTCCACAATTACAGAAAATTCAAGTTTGACGAAGATCTCAACTTTGACCAGATGGTGCAAAAGCTGCATTCGCCAAATGTAATGAAGCGCTCGCGTTTACAATACACAGTCCAGTACATTCTTGATCGATGCACTGCTTAAACACATGACCGGAATTAGGCACAGTTTAAAAATGTCACAAGCATAAAAAAAAAGCAGTTAGAAAGGAGAGGGTTAAGGTATTGGCAAGTATGAGCCATCAACGAGGACACTAGAGAAAGCACATGCAACAGCAAACATGTGGCTTGTTCGGAGCCTTCGCTGAAGATGAAAAATGAGAGCATATGCCATCCTACTCACCAAGCACGAGTTTTCCTCCTGCTGCCACTTTATTGCTGCCAGAATATACACTCCGAGTAAAAGCAAAGTTGCTCTAATAAAATTAACTAATCTAAAGCGACACTAAATACGATTATATATATTATGAGGATGATGATGTATATTTTTTTTAATAATTAATCTTGATTAGGTTTCTTCAGGGAAAGGCATCTGATGCCAAGATGAGTGCAGAATCTATCAATCACCAGCATGGCCCAGTGCAGATATGCAACACTCACAAACGCGAACGATGCCCACAAGAATCCAATTTCGAACTTCTCCGAAAACCACGCACTCTTAAATCCGAGCACATGTGGCAGATACATGGCAGTCGCTCCCACAATCAACGGAATCAGCTGCACTGTAAACCACGGGAATGCACTCTTGGTGACATGTGCCAAAATGATCTTGGTGGCCATACGTCCAAAAATGATGCCAACCGTGAGAACAAAGAGTGGAACGTGTTGGCCGGTAAAGATTGTGGTGAATGGGGACGCAAGCCAGCAATAGCAACTAACAGAGAAAACGACAATTGGGGTAATCTCGAGAAGAGTGCGGCTGAAAGATTTGTTCTTTTCGAGACAGGCGCGACGGATGTTGATTAGACATGGTGGAATATGGCCAACAATCACGAGCAGACCAGTGGAGGCCAGCATGACATCGGCAATGGGGGTGGTCTCGCGAATGCCAAACAAGGTCGAAACAAAGCCAGGCAGGACATTGACGGCCGGAGTCATGTAGATGCCGGGTCCAAAGATGCCAGACAACAGCATCAAGACGACTGCCAGAATCAAGCCCTCGGTAGGGCCGTTCACATATCCCAGGAACAGTGTGCCGGTGTGATATTCTTCCCAGGTGGACATGTAGAACGGAATAGTTGTAATGGCCAGGAACGCAGGCGTCCGCCAAGTGTGGCCCAATCCCATGCATGCCGCTTGCAGCAATCCACCAACCGCACAATTCAATGCATCGCAGCCGTGGTCAAACAGCTCGCCAAGTGGTGAGGAGCTTCCTGTTCGTCTCGCCTGCTTGCCATCGACATTATCGAGCGTCGAGTAAATCCACAAACCAAGAGCTGCCGAAAAGTACATTAACGGCGACGTTGGCCCAACCAGGTCAGGAATGAAGATGAGGGCAGCAATCACATTGATGACGACAACGCCGAACCCAATCAGTGTGATCAGATTGGGTGCCATCCACATTGGGAACAGCGTCACTGCATAGTTCCAGTACGGCTGCAAGATGTACTTGGATACTGGCGACAAATCGATGGCGCTGTATTTGTAGAGGCGAAGATTGTCAAGCTGGGCATCGGTAACGAGTGTCTTGCCGGATAGTCTGGCGCGCACTCCAGCGATCGAGAAAAGAGATGGCAACGGCGCCGACTGCTGCTGCTGTTGCTGCTGTTGATATTGCGGGGTGAGCAGCAGCGGGGCAGATACAGGCGTATCCACTGCAATCGAGATTGTATCCGAAGTGGCGACTGCTGCTGTACTCATCGCTATTGTTGACAAACAAAAAGGGGGAAGGTAGGGATGGAGTGAACGAACAAGCTGATGAGGAAGACAGCGCAAAGCAGGAGGAGGAAAAGGAAGGAAAGAAAGCACTCGCAAACTCACACTGACAAACACTATCGAGTTTTGGGTTCGCATTAACCTTTTCTCCGAATTCACAGTCCCGCCGAGTGAGGGTCAGGTGCAGAAATCGTATGATCTCATATATACCATTACAAACGATGGTCGTAGTTATAAAAAAGAGTTACTATGCATTACATAGATTAATTATTACTTAAACGTGTTCAACTGGCTTGGTCACAATCTTGCCATCCACAACGCGGCTCTGGAAGATTTCTGGAATAGGCTTCTCAATGTAATCGGCATCCTCCTTGTCGTTTTCTGGGAAGTTGATGTTCATTTCGGAGCTCTTGGCAGTGGTAATGACGACTTGATCAACAGTCTCGCGAGACAGGTACAGCTGGCATCCATCGACCTTGTCAATCATGATGCTTGGCGCAACGCCTGTAATCTGAACCTCGACTGACTTCGACTCGGCAACCTCAACAGCGGCAATGACAGATTCAACCAGAACCGAGGTCTTGATGCAGCTGAGAATTGTGATGCCGTTGAGCTTACCCTTGACATGCACAACTGTGTTATCGCAATCGGCGATCATGAGAGTCTGCTTAAAGTCGGTGATTTCCACAACAAGAGGAGATCCTGGCTTGCTGTAGTTCTCAATCTTCCATCGATTGCCCAGCAATTCCAGCTTGGGTGGGCCGCGCTTGCTTGCAGCAGCAGTGCGCTTGGGAGCGACAGAAGAGGCATCGTCAGACTTGGCAGATGGAGCAACTACACCGCCTGCACGGAGCTCTGGATTCTTGTGGGTCATTTGACTGCGCTCGACGTGACGAAGACCGCTGGTGATATTCGAGCCACTCTTGTTGATTTCAGAGAAGAGAGCCGTGGCAGATGACTGCTTCGGCGCACTGTCCTTTGGCGCATCGTTCGCAATCTTGTTAAACTCCTCAGCTGACATTGGAGGTGGTGGAGGCGGTGCAACTGGAACAGCGGCAGGTGGAGCGGACGGAGCAGATGGAACAGATGGAGCAGATGGAGCAGCAGGTGCAGCAGGGGCAGCAGACGGGTCCGAATGCAGGCGTGCGCCAATAGCCAAAATTTCATTGAATGACTTGTCAACAAACAGCTGCGGATCCAAACCATCCTTGTCATTCCATGTCAATCCATTCGGGAACACCTTGGCAACGTATACAGCAACAGCGTCAACCAGCTTGATAAAGCTGTTTGCCCACTGGACATATGTCTCATTGCTGCCTTTGGCTTCCTTGATGACACGGTGTGCATAGTACGTGGCGGCATCCTTCATGTCGCGCACATATGACGCGGCACCAGAGTCCTGAATGACAACCCATCCAAAGCACGGGACACCTTCTGCCACAGTGCTCAGCATGTTGTACAGCTTGCTGCGGCGGTTAGTCTCGCGGAACTCGCATGCGCTAGTAATGGCTTGCTGAGTGGCCTTGAGTAAACCCGTGTACACAGGGTCGCTTGGAGACTGGCCGGGCTTGCGGGCATAGGAGGCAATGTACAGGAACTCGCGCTGCGCAATCATAATCTCGCGCACAAGCTGGCAGTGCTGCAAAACGACATCGCCAACCTGTTCAGAGAGCGTGCCATACGCCTTGAGATGTGGCACAATCTGCTCGTCGAAAGCCACAACCGTATCAGGGAACGGGATATCAGCCTGAGCGTCGGCAGACTCAGCATCACTATCAACAGCAGCAGCGGCAGTGGCACCGGCCGTAGCTGAGGATTGCTCAGATCCAGCAGAGGCGACACCAGTGACCTCATGCTCAATGATATCCATCGGCTCGCTAGCATCATTCGCGGCAGAAACGACGCTGTCAGCAGAAGCAGCAGCAGACTCGTCAATGTCCTTTGATTGCGCGTCACCTGTAGCCGAAGCAGTCTCGGACTCAGCAGCAGCAGCGGCGGCAGCAGCTGGAAGTGAGGCAGTTGACGATGACGATCCAGCAGCCGCCGCTGTAGTGGTAGATGCACTCTGAGCGTTGGCTCCAGCAGCAGACTGTGCCGATTTAGATGAGGTGTTTGCGGTTGAACGCGCGACCGCACGTGCAGATGCGATATCCTCGAGACGCGCAGTAGCAGCCTCCAGGCGCTTCAGCAGTGTGCTTAACGTGGCTTCGTTTGACATTTTCGATAGAGGTCGGGCTATGTATGCGCTCGTGGTTCGAAGAAAGTTGCGTGGTGAAGAAAGGTTGGAAGACAAACACTGTGTGTGTGCGTGTATGCGAGTATCCGTGGTCGAAAGTATGCACCACAGCTTCAGAGAGAGGGCAAGTGAAAAATAGATTCCCTCTTTCTCCCTCTCTCCCTCTCCACCTCAGCTTGGCATGGCACGCCAAGGTGTTTCTGCCACCACTGCCACCACTGCCATTACTGCATCCATCGACATCTGCAACTGCTGCATCAAGAGTCGATGGCTTGAGTCATGGCCTGCGCTTCAGTTCTGGATTGGGCAGGCTTTGACCAATCGGTGAGAAAAGAAGAAGAGCGAAAGGAGAAGCGAATAAAGAACGAAAAGAGCGAAAGTGAGATTAACGAGGCTGTGATAACTTTTGTTTCTTCTTCTTCTTCTTCTTTTCCAGAAGCGTCAGCTTGCTTACACATTCAAGTGTCCCGTTTCGCGGCTTTGTTATTATCATGGAGAAACACTCGCTGACAAATTACCATTCGATGGAAATGTGGCTTTTTTACCATTAGCAAATTGTTCGCCTCTACATCCACAATCTCATGAAGCGCGCCATAGGAAAAAAATAAATAAACGTGGCTTGGTGAATATTGTGTGGGACAAGGATCGACACAGTCATTCACACTTTTCCCAAGCGCGAGGAAATCAGTAAAAACAAAAACAAAAACAAAGACAAGCCACCATCTTATTTGAAGCAAAAGCGAGGCTTGTGTTGATTTTCGCCTCCTTTCTTATTTTTGGAGCACGCTAGTTACCCAATTGCCAATGTCAAACGAGGCTTGGAATCTCTAAACCGCTGCAAAAAGCCCCCGCGCCGCACACAAGCACGCGTGTGTCTGTGCTCGCACACTTGTGCTCCGCAAGAGAGTCGAAAAAAAATGAAGTGCCCCCATCCTCCTTCCTTCCGCGAATATAAAGTCGAAATGATGTACGTTCATCTGGATTCTCGTTTGCAGTCTTTTGTTTGCATATACACTACCGAAAAGACTCCGACAGCACACTCCCTCCCCATATTGCTTTATTGGCCTCACATTCCTTTTCCGTTTGCAACAGAAGCACTTGGTTCCTTGTTTTGCCCTGGAGCAATAGCTGCTAATTAACACCTCACACCACCTCCCTCCACCTTGCTTCAATTTTAGAACGCGGACTCGTTCGCGAAAGGAGCGGCTCTTTTGTCCCACTCGCCCTCTCCTTTCTCTTTGCAACTTCTTCTCTTCGTTTATCGCTATCGTCGTATCTAGCTTGCGAAATTGAAAGCTCATAAAGCCTCCTAGCTTTCGTTGCTCTCACCGTTCTCACCATCCTCGAGTTATAAAGGGAGAGCAGCTCTGTCTCTGCCGTTTGTGCTGTCTTTTTTGTTTTCAAAAGCTCTTTGTTGCTCTGTAATACCCAGTCGATTCAACACTCAAGCCTCAGTTTATATTTATCTTTTTGTCTTTGCTTATTGTTATACTTGTGTACCTCGTCCCCAGTCCCCAGTTCCCCCATTCTTTTCTTTCTCCCTTTATACACTACACTACCACAATACTACATGCTTATCCCGACATCCAACACCACCTACATTATGCCCAACCCTGCACCTTTCCACACACGCTGCGACAGCCATGACACTTCGATCCCACTGTCCTCAATGGCTCTCTCCAGCAGCCCGCTATCCTCTCCTGCTCACAGTGCCTTCTCTTCCGACAATATACCTGGACTCGATTCTAACGACAGCGACCTCGAAGACGACGTTGATGGCCGTAGTAGGGGCATTGGCGGTGGCGGTAGAAGCGGTAGAAGCGACAATATCCTCTCTTTGCCGTTCGACGTTGCTCGAGAAATATTCCTGTACTTGGACACCATCTCTGCCGTTCGATCCATGCTTGTCTGCTCTTCCTTCTGGGATATGCTCGGCCCAATTGCCTATCGTACCTTTCCTGGTAACACTTATCAATTGGATTCCTCTGTATCTCAAGGCATCTTGCGTGCGTATGGCCATCACGTTCAGATTATGTGCTTTACTGGTCTGTGCGAGTCCGTTGTCATCAGCGCATTTGAGCACTGCCCCAATCTCCAGCATCTCGTTCTCGATCCCTGGATCCTACCTCCTGCCTACCGCATCCGCACTGGCATGCTACAGGACAAGTTTCCAAAGCTGCGCTCCATCGGCGTCGAGAATGGCTACAGCGCACTATCGTTTGATGACTTGACGGCCATCTCAAGATTGCCCAACTTGGAATCAATTGGGCTTTCTGGTCTTGCCAAGCATGTCATCAGCGATGAGCAGCTCAGCACCATGCTAAGGCGGGATATGCCACGGACCAAGAGCATTGCGCTGTCGGGTGTGTCATTTGGTGAAAAGACTGATGCAGTTATTGCGCAGCAGTTTGCGAGGCGGCTGCAAGTACTGAGAATAGCGGATATGAACAGACATCGCTCGAGGATATTTATGGAGACAGTTGGTGGAGGTGTTGATATTATGAGACAAATGTGCTATGGACAGCTGCATACATTGGAACTCAAGATGTGCTGTGTGAATCGATACAATCAATGTGTAATTACGCCTCAGTACTTTCCAAAGCTGAGACATCTGTATATTCAAGATGACCGTCTCTGCCGCTGCTCTTCTTCATCTGCGATGACGACAGCGACAACATCAACAACCACCAATAATGCGACTCAGCTTGTTACTCTGTTGCCGAGAAGCGAACCAGTTTCACGCTCGTCAGCGCCGCGGTCACCTCAGCGCAAACACCTCCGTGATGGTTCGCCAGTCCCAGGCGCACTGCCAGCATTGTCTCCGTTTCCAGCCTCTGATTGCCACCTAAGATCCACTGCCTCCTATACTCTGCCTCAGGTTCTTTGCGATACTTTCAGCTCCACGTGGCCACACCTCGAGACCCTGACTCTATCCATCCCAGTCGCATCCAAGTCTCTGATCTCGACCATCATTCCTTGCACTCCAGTATTGCGTCAGCTGACCACGGTGCTGCCAGCTGGCGATGTTTGTGACATCATGGCTTTGCTGTCAGCAGCGCCACAGCTGCAATCGTTGATCATTGGATTCAGCAAAACGTCAGCAATGATCTATGAGCCAATACCGAGGATTACGGCAAGCACGACTAGAGATGCTGTGCCGATGGCAAAGTTGCAGGTGTGGGATGTTTCACTTGACGGTGTGTCGGTAGAAGATGCAGCTCTGGAAGCGCTATTGCTCGTGCAGTCGATTCGCGAGTTGAGCCTCAGCAATCACAGTGTTGTGGAACGTGATGACGATGAAGTAGACACCCGCGGTCTATCCAAGCGTCGTCTTCATGATCGTGATCGTGATCGTGATCGCAATGATCACAATGATTGCACTGAACGTGAAGATGGAGACTTCACAGCTGGTCATTGTGTGAGCAATGGTATCAAGCCTGCGGTGGCACTTGAATCCAAGTTGACACGTTTGGATATTGTATCAGACAGCAGTATTTGTGAGCAGTTTGGCACATACGCGGCAATGCTGACATCGCTGAAGTACGCGTATCTGCCAGAGTCTTGGATTAATCAGGCAAGAGGCTATCTCAAGCATCTTCCCGAACTCGACATCGAAGCAAGCTCAGTCTTTCCGTATTCAAACTCAAAATAAAATTAAAAATAGATTCACCTCTACTACTTATTGATAAAGGCTACACTGTTTTAATAAAGTTAATATTAAGTGAAATGAATTATGGATATTAAGTGAGGGTGAGATGGAGTGAGGTGAAGTTGGAGGAAGCGTTAATGTGTTATAATGATGGCTAGTATGATTTTGAGTTAATATTTTTCAGACGATATGGCAGTTGTACTGGGGACTCATTTAGTGGAGATTTGATAGTAATTGAAAGGAAAGAAGGAAGAAGAAGATTCGATTCTTACTTCGAAAGACGAGTCACAATAAAGACAGCAAGGAGAGCGGTAACAATGCCTGCACCGGCCGCAGCTGGCACGGCGTACTGAGCAGGAATGCCAAGAATATCCGGTGGTGGCTGGACAGGTGCGCGAGCTTTGCGGGCACGACGCGGCTTCTCGGCAACTTCGTCCTCGCTGTCATGGACATCGCTCTCATCTTCATCATCCGACTCAAACGTGGCACGACGGCCGCCAGAGCGCTTGGAGCGACGACTAATGGCACTGGTTCTCGACTGAGTGGCAGATACGGCTGGCTGTGGAGGAGCAGCAATGGTGCTTCCGTCAACCAAGGTGCCAGATTGGTCAAGTCTCGATGCGCTGGTATCCTCGCCAGCTGGAGTGCTGTTGAGGACCAGCACGATGCGCTGCCAGCCGTTGGAGCGTGCCAAGGACACAGCTTCCTTGAGATCGGCATCGGAGCTGAGCAGGACACGGTCGTCTTCATCATCCAGGTACGACAGACCAGTTTGCTCCAAAGTGTCAGCGGCACCAACCGCGGAGGCAGAGTCATCCAGGCGCAGCTTATCAGTCACAATGGACTTCAGAGCAGCAAGCGAGGTGTACTCAGAGGTGAAGCGGTGGACCTTGCCATTGCCAGCCGGTGACTTGAACTTGAACACAAAAGTGCCATCATCCAGCGGAGCAGAGCTGGCTGGAGCGCCGACAGCAGAAGACTGGTCAGCAGGAATGTGGTAAGCACGGCGGTTGCCACCGGCATTGGCAGGACCGCGAGTTGGTGTGCCAGCACGCAAAGACTGGAAGTCCTCGGGAAGTGGACGGGGTGACATTTCATCAGCCATCGAAACCGATTCATGTGGGTAAATCTCGCTGGTTGGTGGAGCCAGCATGCTGCCGTTGTGGCGGACTGGTGTGTACGGAACCTGGCTGCCGGCACCATTACGATCGTGGGTCTCCGAGTACACTGACTGAGACTCATCGTCTGGGATACCCGGTGCACCAGTGAAGAAGCGCGACCACATTGGGCCTTCGCCATGGCCATCCATGCCGCCAAATCCGTCGTGACTACCCGCGATGCCATTGGAGCCGGCGCCACTACCGCTCTGGATAGACCGCATCTGCTCGAGGGTGGCGTAGCAGAGCTTGAGCACATCAACTAAGCCAAGAATGAGGCCAGACTCGTCGACGACGGGCAGGTTAAGGAAGTGATGGTCATGCATGCGACGAAGCGCATCAATGATGGTCATTGTCGGAACAGCAGTGTCCGGGTGGGGAGTCATGACGCGGGCAACGCTGCAGTTGGACGGATCCAAGCCGGTGGCAATGACGCGCAAAACAATGTCCTTGCTGGTGAAGATGCCGGAGATTTGGTTATTCTCTGTGACGAGCACAGCAGTGGTGCGATGCTGCTTCATGAGGCGAGCAATGTCACGGATGTTGGTGCGCGGGTGGACCTGGACGGCGCCACCTGGAGCCTCCGGGTGCTTGGTCTCCAGAACTGTAGTCAAGTCTGGGCAAGCCATGCGCTCGCGCATCGTCTCAATGAAATGAACCATGTGCGATGGGTTGACAGCGCCGGCCCATTCGCGCTCAACGCCTTCCAGTGCATCGTACAGCTTGCGGCTGGAGTCATAAGCACGCTCCATCTTGTCCAGAGCGTCAATGAGGCACTTGATCACGTCAAGCAGACCAATAACGTCGCCGTCCTCGTTCGTGACTGGCAAGTGACGGAATCCGCGCATGACCATTGTATTCAAAGCCTCAGTGGCCGATGTCTCCGAAGTAACGCACATTGGGGACGGAGTCATAATCTTTGAGATGCGCACGGAATGGGCATCGAGGGCCTCGGCAACGACACGGAATGCAATGTCCTTGGCTGTGAAAATGCCAGTCAGTCGCTCGTCGTCGTCAACGACCAAGACAGAGTCAGCGCGTTTAGCAGCCATCAATCGCGCGGCCTCGGCAACAGTCAGGCTTTCACGGACAGTCATGGCCATACTTGGACGCAGAGCAGCCACCGTTCCGGGGTTGGCCTTGTTGCGGCCACTGCCACCGCCGCCGCCGCCGCCGCCGCTGCGTTGATTCTGCTGCTGGTGCTGTCTTTGCTGGGCGGCTGTTTTGCGAGTGAGTTCCTGTTCGGCTTTGCGGCGGATAACTTCGTCCTTCTTGAGCTGGCGCTGACGAGCATCGCTGCTGCCGCTTCCAACGGCAGTCTCTGAAGGCGCCGGCGCAATGCCAGATACAACAGACGGTGTCGATGCCGGGAAGGCCTGCGTCACAGTGCGGCGAGGGATCCCGCTCCGCTGCTGCTGTTGCTGCTGCTGCTGTTGAATCTGAGGTGTTGACATTTGCTGAGGTTATTTTGTGGTAGCTGACGAGTTGTGGTGTTTGCAAGAGAACAACTAGTCAAAAGGAGGAGCAAACCGGCAGCCAAAAAGAAAAAAAAAACGACTACGGCAGCAACTACAACAACAACAACGACCACTGCGAATGCAGCGAATACAGCGAATACGGCGAATATAACGGCGAGTACTCAGTTGATGCCGATTTGAATAAACCACTCTGTTTGAATAATGCACAGACGCTGCGGCATTTTAACACGGTGCGCAGCAGCAGTAACATCAGCCAGCCAGCCACTCTGTCAGTCGGTCGGTCGGGAGTTTGTTAACGCTGCGACCTCGTTACATTCGTTGACGCGCACATCAATTGGGGAGGGGGAGAAAAGAGGGGGAGAGAGGGACGTCCATGAATTGAGATGATAATCACCGATAACCACGAGGCGGAAGTTGCTTACATCATGAAGGTAACATTGAATGGCACTGTGTTTGTGTGTAGTTGCGCAGCTTCATGATGAAATGCTTGCTCCCCCTCCCTTGTCCGTCCAGCATGCGCAGGCACACACACGCGCGAAGCTGAGTGTTGAATGGCATGTGTTTGTTTGCGCGCCCCATCGCCGAGACGGTGCTTGCCGTGTGATTCGCTCCTAGTTGTCACAAGCCGGCTGCCCAATCGTGCATATCTTTTCAGCTGACAAGAGTCGTTTTGCCTAGTCCCCCCAATTGCAACTGTCCTATAAATTCCGGCAGCCTGGCAAACCCGAACTGCGCCAAATAATTTTCTCTTATCTTTTGAAGCTGCTCGAACTTCAACACAACTTGCTCGCTAGCCGTCGCTTGACTGAAACCTTCGCTCTGTTCACACACTATCACGCTCACGTTCTTTTTCTTTCATTCTTTCTTTTTCTCAACCAAAAATCCAACACTTAATTCTATCGTCGTAAAGATGCTCGCCACCCAGCGCGCTGCCATGGCGGCCCTCCCGCGTTTCACTCGCGTACGTTCATTTCAGACCGAGAGCACTCTGATCCTCTCTTGTGCTGCTGACCCTGCGTCCCTTTTGTGGGACAATACTTGTCTCTTTCCTTTTTTCTCTCCCTCGCCCTCTCAGGAGGAGGAGTTTTGCGGACGTGACAACCGCGTCGGTTATCTCCGGGCGGAGCGAACGGGGGTGGAGAGTTGAGATGAGAGTTCGTGATCGCAGTGGCGGATGGATCTTGCATAGAACTGCCCACATGATACAGGCACTTGCTTCAACTCCACCTCCACCTGCATCGGTGTCTGCATCTCTGTCATCTGTCATTGCAATCATGCTGACGACAATGACACTGCTGTCACTACTGCTGCCATAACCGTGTTTTCTTTTTCTTCTTCTGCTTGTTCCATCTGAATGCTGTTCTACTGACATGCACGTGTGCCTATCTATCCATCCATCTACCTATCCATATTCATGAATGCTAATCTTCATTTTACTGTGTTGCATCTGGATTGGGAATGAACAGAATGTTGCCACCCGCTCGATGGCCACCGCCACTGCTGGCATTGACAAGGTGCCAATGTCCAACTTTGAGTCTGGCAAGTACATCAACTACGCTCGCATCGAGAACAACCTGGCTGTTATCCGCAAGAGACTGGACCGCCCACTCACCCTCTCCGAGAAGATTGTCTATGGCCATCTCGACGATCCCGTGAACCAGGACATTGAGCGTGGCAAGTCCTACCTCAAGCTCCGCCCAGATCGCGTTGCCTGCCAGGATGCCACCGCCCAGATGGCGCTCCTCCAGTTCATGTCTGCCGGTATGCCAACCGTCGCCGTGCCATCCACCGTCCACTGCGATCACTTGATTCAGGCCCAGGTTGGTGGCGAGAAGGATCTTGCCCGCGCCAAGGAGATCAACGGCGAGGTCTACGACTTCCTGTCCACTTGCACTGCCAAGTACGGCCTCGGCTTCTGGGGTCCAGGCTCTGGTATCATCCACCAGATTGTTCTTGAGAACTACGCCTTCCCAGGTGGTCTCATGATCGGTACCGACTCTCACACTCCAAACGCCGGTGGTCTCGGCATGGTTGCCATTGGTGTTGGTGGCGCTGACGCCGTCGACGTCATGGCCGACATTCCATGGGAACTCAAGTGCCCAAAGGTCATTGGTGTTAAGCTCACTGGCAAGCTCTCTGGCTGGACCTCCCC
Source organism: Ramicandelaber brevisporus (assembly GCA_025201865.1). Lineage (NCBI taxonomy): Eukaryota > Fungi > Kickxellomycota > Ramicandelaberales > Ramicandelaberaceae > Ramicandelaber > Ramicandelaber brevisporus. The sequence goes on along the minus strand of MU602674.1, from coordinate 12,131 downwards.
GAAGGACGTCATCCTGAAGGTTGCCGGCATCCTCACCGTCAAGGGCGGCACTGGCGCCATTGTTGAGTACTTTGGGCCGGGTGTCGAGTCGCTGTCGTGCACCGGCATGGGCACCATCTGCAACATGGGTGCTGAAATCGGAGCCACCACCTCTCTGTTCCCATTCACCGACAGCATGGGTCGCTTCCTGACCGCCACCGGCCGTGACTACATTGCCAAGAGCTCTCGCGCCTTCTCCCACAACCTGCGCGCCGACGAGGGTGCTCAGTACGACCAGGTCATTGAGATCAACCTGTCCGAGCTCGAGCCACACGTCAACGGCCCATTCACCCCAGATCTTGCTACCCCGCTCAGCAAGTTCGCCGAGACCGTCAAGAAGAACGAGTGGCCAGAGGAGCTCAAGGTTGGTCTTATCGGCTCCTGCACCAACTCGTCCTACGAGGACATGGACCGCGCCGCCTCCCTCGCAAAGTCTGCCCTGGATGCCGGTCTGAAGCTCAAGTCCCAGCTCACTGTCACCCCAGGCTCTGAGCAGATTCGCGCCACCACCCTCCGTGACGGCCAGCTCGAGACCTTCACCAAGGCCGGCGGTGTCGTCCTTGCCAACGCCTGCGGCCCATGCATTGGCCAGTGGGACCGCAAGGATGTCCCAAAGGGCACCAAGAACTCCATCATCACCTCCTACAACCGCAACTTCACTGGCCGTAACGACGCCAACCCAGCCACCCACGCCTTCGTCGCCTCTCCAGAAATCGTCACCGCCATGGCCTTTGCCGGTGACCTCACCTTCAACCCAATCACCGACTCCATCAAGACCCCAGAGGGCAAGGAGTTCAAGTTCCCAGCCCCATACGGTGCGGAGCTCCCAGTCCGCGGCTACGATGCCGGCCAGGACACGTACCAGGCCCCACCAGCTGACCGCAGCAGCGTCCAGGTCAAGGTTGCCCCAACCTCCCAGCGTCTGCAGCTCCTCGAGCCATTCTCTGCATGGAACGGCAAGGACTATGAGCAGATTCCAGTTCTCATCAAGGCTCGTGGCAAGTGCACCACCGACCACATCTCGATGGCTGGCCCATGGCTCAAGTACCGTGGTCACCTCGACAACATCTCCAACAACATGCTGATTGGTGCCATCAACGATGCCAACGGCGAGGCCAACAACATCAAGTCCCAGCGCACTGGCGAGTGGGGTGCTGTTCCAGCCACTGCCCGCGACTACAAGGCCAACAAGATCCCATGGGTTGTCATTGGTGACGACAACTACGGTGAGGGCTCTTCTCGCGAACACGCTGCTCTTGAGGTCCGCCATCTCGGCGGTGTTGCTGTCATTGTCAAGTCCTTTGCCCGTATCCACGAGACCAACTTGAAGAAGCAGGGTGTCCTTCCACTCACCTTCGCCAACCCGAAGGACTACGACCTGATCAAGCCAGAGGACAAGGTCTCCATCATTGGTCTGCCCACCCTTGCTCCAGAGGTGCCACTCACTCTTCGCGTGCACAAGGCCGATGGCAAGACTCTCGACATCAAGGTCAACCAGACCATGAACCAGGGCCAGATTGAGTGGTTCAAGGCTGGTTCTGCTCTCAACATGATGGCTGCCAAGGCTGCCAAGAACTAAATTCGTATTCTTTTGAAAAGACAAAATAACTACAAAAAATAACATCATTGATGGCTGTCAGCTATCATCTTCATTATCTCATTGTCACATTGTCACAAAATATCAATCTCCTTCATCGCACATTTCCCACCTCTGCTCTAATTCTTTTTATGTTTATGAATATATTCTCTAATTTTAATGAGCCTATCTTAATCATGGTTAACTATAGTGTTGTTCAAAAAAGTCCTAGTTGTTTAATAAGAGCAGCAACGGCATCCGCAGCCATTTTGCGACGCTCTTCAGGCGGCTTTGTGGATGCTTCATCTCGAATCGCGCGTGCTTTCAATAGAATCGATGCAAGCTGTTCATCATCCAGAATTGGATCATTATCATTATCATCGCTGCCATCATCATTCTGCTCATGCTCTCCAGGTTTGGTCTGTTCCTCTACTACCGTCGTCGCCACTGATGTCGTCGTGGTTGTTTTTGTTGTTTTTGTCGTTGTTGTCGTCGTCTCTGTGGTTGTCACTGATCGTGTTTGTTGGGCGGGTGAAGCTGGCCACATGTGAGACTTGAGTGCTTCTGCAATCCGTTCAACGCCTTCTGGCTCATTGCCACTGTCATTGTCTGCGTTTGTTCCGTCCAGTTTCTCTGTGATTTCTACAAACTCAAATCCGTTATCAATGCACCATTCATTCGCTTCGTCCAACAGCTCTTCTTTGACTGCCGCTTTCTTTGCCATTGAGGCATCTGCCACGCATATTCTAATTGCTGGATCGTGCTGCTCTACAAACGGAATCCATCGATCGATAGTTAATTTTGCCAGCGCTTTAAATGATGGCGCTCGAGATAGTGCGCGATGATCCAAAACATAAATGAATGCGTCAATTGCAGATCCAATTTCACTCAGTGCTTCCAAGTCTAATCTTCCGTCATCAGACTGCTCATCATCATCATCATCATCATCATCATCATCATCATCATCACCATCGTCGTCATTGCTGTTGGTATCATAAATGAGAGGTGGATGGGATTCATCTTCAGCTATCCAGAATGCAACATCCGCTGTAAAATAGCGAGTCTTTATGGTCCACGGCATAATTTGCTCCATTTGTCTATCAGCACTGCTTTGGATTGTGGGTAAAGGCGTGTCTGTAACGACTGATTGAATAATGTCATTTGCTCCGCTGGCATCGGTGCCAACTACAAGGATTCTGTCTCGTCGTGAACTCGTATCTGCATTTTCATCATCTTCACTGCCATCTTCGTTGCCACTATCGTGCTCCTCGTTGATATTACTTGGCTCAAGTGCAGATGCTGTTTGCTGGACGGTAGTAGATGCTGTTTGTTCGATAACAAGTGATGTAGAAGCTGGAGCGATCAACTGAGTGAATACACGTTCAAACTCAGTGTGAAGCTCCTCTGCCGTGGTTACTGTTGTTGTTGACGACGACGATGACGACGACGACGACGACAACAACAACAACGACGATGATAAAGTCGACTGCGGCTCAGCTACCGCAGCAGACGCAGCACTCGCAGCAGTCGCAACTGGCTGTGCGATCTCGCCTTTCGTTGTGGCTGTTGGATTGGCTGCGGCAGAGGTCTCTTTTGTCATCAATAAAGAGTGAGTGCTGGGACAGTTGGTTGTGCAGGAAGTTGTCCAAGTTGATCAGCCCGACTACTCTTTGCTTCCAAATCACACTGCCAAATCACACTGCAAAAAAAGAACAACACACTCGCGAGCTCGCTGTCACTGTGTGTTTTATAGTTGTTTATATCAAGAATGCCCGCAGTAGGTCCAGATATGCTCGTTCCGCTGCTGAGCAATGCAGCAGCTCAGCGGAATCTGTGCATCCTTGCTCATGTTGATCACGGTAAAACAACTCTGGCTGATTCGCTGTTGGCAACAAACGGCATTCTTTCCTCAAAGCTTGCTGGCAAAGTGCGTTTTCTCGATATGCGAGAAGATGAGCAGCGCCGTGGCATCACAATGGAAGCCAGTGGAATCTCGCTCTATTTCAAAGTGTTGGATAAAGGCAGTGAAAAGGAAGCTGTCGCGAAAGAATACATGGTTAGTTTGATTGATGCACCAGGCCATGTGGATTTCTCATCGGAAGTATCAACTGCCGCTAGACTATGCGATGGAGCGCTGGTGCTGGTGGATGTAGTGGAGGGAGTCTGCACACAAACTCATACAGTGCTGAGACAGGCATGGATGGAGGGAATCAGACCCTTGTTGGTGCTAAATAAGATTGATAGATTGATTACCGAGCTTAAATTGTCACCAGCAGAAGCTTACTATCATTTGAAGAGAACACTGGAACAGGTCAATGCGATTATTGGTACATTTTTCCAAGAAAAGCGATTGGCTGATGAGAGTAAGAAATTGGAGCGTGAAAAGCTAAATCAACAAAGCGCAAAGAATGGTGAAGGAAAAGAAGGAGAAGCAGAAGAAGAGGTTGATTTGAGCCGCGTTAAACTTGAGGCATGGACATTGGAAGATAGAGATGATTCTGCGTTGTATTTTGATCCCTCACTGGGCAATGTGTTGTTTGCAAGTGCAACTGATGGATGGGCTTTCCGACTGGATTTGTTTGCATCTCTGCATTCAGCCAGACTTAAATGCAATGAGTCTGCGCTGAGAAGTGCACTGTGGGGCGATTTCTATTTTGATCCCAAAACCAAGCGAGTGATTGGCCATAAGCAGTTGAATCGACGTCCTCTAAAGCCCCTCTTTGTTCAGTTGGTGCTGGATAACATTTGGGCAATTTATGATGCTGCAATCTTAAATCATAACCCTGACAAGATCGATAAGATTGTGCAAACTCTGGGAATTAAGCTGTTGCCACGCGAGTTGAAAACCAAGGATACAAAAACACTGACTCAGTCTATAATGTCTGCCTGGTTACCTCTGGCTTCTGAGGTGTTATTGGCTGTGGTTGATATTCTCCCATCTCCACTGGCTGCACAGAAGGTGAGATTGCCTCAGTTGCTACATCCCGATATTGAGCCAGCTCCGCCTGCACAGAACGAATTAGAGCGCGCACTGTATGGATGTATTTCTAATGGAGATGGTGTTGATACAGTCTGTTTAGTTTCAAAAATGATATCAGTTCCAAAAGATGCATTCCCTCAAAACAAAAAGGTTGCATTAACCGCAGATGAAATGCGTGCAAGAGGAAAAATCGCTAGAGAAGAAAGACTAAGATTGGCTCAACAGGCTGCGGCTGCGGCTGCTACTGCTGCAGGTGTAACTGAAGGCGAGTCTGGCGTAATCAGCTTGCCTATATCTGCAATCAACAGCAATGCCAGCGAGACAGTTTCCAAACCAGTTGAAGAGACTACTCAGCAGTCTGCAGAATCAGCATCAAATGAACCTGCAGAAGTGATTGTTGGCTACACTCGTGTCTTGTCTGGAACATTGCGTGTTGGTCAGAGTATCAATGTACTATCGCCCAAATATAATCATCTGTTACCACGTGAACAGCAGATTAAATCTGGATTGGCTTCAACAGCCACTATTGAGGGTATTTATATTATTATGGGAAGAGATTTGCATCCAGTCCAAGAAGCTCCGGCTGGCTGCATTGTTGGCATTACTGGACTGGGTGATCACATTATCAAAAATGGCACACTGAGCACGACATTGGATTGCCCCAGTTTAGTTCAGCGTCGCTCTGGCTCAGATGTGGTTTCAGCCCCAATTCTCCGAGTAGCCATTGAACCAGAGGATCCATCTGATTTGGATAAGTTAGTTGCTGGATTAAAGCTACTAAACCACTCGGATCCATGCGTTGAAGTGATTGTTCAAGAAACTGGAGAGCACGTGCTGATGACGGCTGGTGAATTGCATTTGGAGAGATGCTTGACTGATTTACGCGAAAGATTCGCCAAGATTGAGTTGACTGTCTCTAAGCCAATCGTTCCATTCAGAGAAACCATTGTGAGCACTGCTGCATCCGAGCCATTATCTGCCATTCCAACTGGTTACGCCACTCCATTTGTGGTAATGGGCTCAGGCGCAGCTAGCGTGGCATCAGGCGCTACATCAGTCCACCATCAACAGCAGCAGCACAGTGGAACTCAGACTCCTCAGCAGCAGCAGGGTATGACTGCATTGACACCTGGTGCCAGTGAGCTTCAGATCAACTCCACCGACTCTGCTGGCGTTAAATCGAGCGAATCAACCCCGCAGCCCAGTGCGTACATTGTTGGCAAATCAGCCACTGTCTCCACGCCAGGCGGTATTGTCTCTATCACCGTGTCTGCTCGTCCACTGCCCGATACTGTCCGCGAGTACTTGGAGACTGCAACTGCAGCTGATGTCATTGCTCTCTCTGCCACTCGCCGTTCAGCAGGCCGCAAATCGACAACGGTCGACACAATTGATGCCGCTGGTGCTGTCCTGGCTGCCATTGCTTCTGAAGAAGCTGGCGATGCTGCTGCCACTGTTGCTGATTCTAGTCAATCAGGTAGTAGCGAGGCATTCTTGATTGGACTGGAGAAGGCCATTCGTGCATCTGATGAGAATCCGGACAGATGGCGCGGTGTCACATCTGGATTGTGGGCACTTGGTCCAAAGCGAGTTGGTCCCAATCTACTCGTCAACAAGCTCAGTGGCCAGTCTGCAGCCGACTCTGCTCCTGCTGAACAAGTTACTGAGCACGATCAACAACAGCAACAACAGCGCCAGCTCTCAGTTCATGACTTTGAGGAGAGCATCCACACTGGCTTCCAACTGGCTACACTGCGCGGTCCATTGTGCGCTGAGCCAACTCATGGCGTGTGCTTCTTTGTGGAATCTGTGCAGATTGATCACAATGCTCTCCAGCAAGCCTCCACTGCATCATCATCAGGTGAATCCGCTGCTGCTCTGCGTGCTCGTCTCTCTATGCTCTCAGGTCACGTCATCACTGCCACCAAAGAAGCTCTTCATCTCGCCTTTATGCAATGGTCTCCACGTCTCATGCTGGCCACGTACAGCTGCGATATCCAAGCCTCTTCAGATGTTCTCGGCAAGGTTTACGCTGTCATCGCTCGCCGCAAGGGTCGCATTCTCTCCGAAGAATTACGCGAAGGTACTCCATATTTCGAAATCAAATCAGCCATTCCGGTTATTGAGAGTTTTGGATTTGCCGATGAAATGCGCAAAAAGACATCTGGACAAGCTAGCCCACAGTTGATTTTCAGAGGATTTGAAATGCTCGACGAAGATCCATTCTGGGTGCCGCACACGGAGGAAGAGCTGGAGGATTTGGGCGAAAAGGCCGATCGTGAGAATTTGGCAAGAAAGTATATGGATGCAATTAGAAAGAGAAAGGGCATGTTTGTCGAGCGGAAACTGGTCAAGAGCGCTGAGAAGCAGCGTACACTTAAACGCAACTAGAATACAAAAGAGATATCATTTTAAACTCATTCTTAATGATATTGCATATAAAAGATGAATTAAAGAGAAGGACTTCGTTTGCAACCGTTTACAAAGTAGACGAGTTTGCCTTGGTACTCGGCTGTGCAGCGAGTGGCGAGCGCGGAACAATCAGGCAATACACTCTGCTTCAGATTGCAATGCAGCGGGACGATGGTGTCGTCATCGGGGAGCGAGATGTGGTCGGGCTGGCGTGTGCAGTCGAATGCGCTTTGTTCAGCGTTGATGACGACGTCGGCTGTGACATTGGATGCAGGAGTCTTGCAGGCAAGCAGCGTTGGACGGCCGGACGATGCGCGATAGAAGACCTCGGTGATTGTAGCCGTGACAGCGGAGCACAGTAGCAGTAGCAGCAGAGGCAGCAGCAACAGGCAGGCAGAGCGTACGTGCATGTTAATGAAGAGAAAGCGATGGTTGGATAGATATAGTGTTGACAGAAGGGAGGAACAAAGGAGACAAGTGTGCAGAAGGGGGGAAGTTTCGATAGACAATATTAGTGGGAAATGAGTGAGTGATAAAATGGGAGTAGAGTGGGAGTGAGTAATGAATAAGTAATGAAGAATGAGTATGAACGAGAGAAAGGAGAAAGTGGATATTCCAAGAGAAGGAGGAAAATTGAAGAAAGCAGAGCGTCGTGGCGCAGCGGCTAGCGTGTTGGGCTCATAACTCAAAGGTCGGTAGATCGAAACTACCCGACGCTATTCTCTTTTCCTTTCCTTCTTTTCGTTCGTTCGTTCGTTCTTTGCTCGATTGCGCTGTTCACCGTTGGTCGTTGCCTGGCTGCTGCCGTTTGCTTCGGAGGTGAACCGCGACGCATCATATAGACTCGGCGTGTATAATGCACCGGCACCATCGCTGCTCATCCAAAGTGCAGCGGCATTCAACAGATGCAGATTCACGCTTTCGAGTGGATTCAGCAGCGACGACACATCGAGGGCCGAGGGTGTAGAGAAGCCAATTCCGACTCTGAATCTGACTCGGAGTCGGATCCAAATGGAAGGGGAGAGAGCGGGCTGGAATGGCTCGCTCGTGGCTGCAAATAACAAACTTGAATCAGGGAGGGGATGTATGTGACGTGAGCTGCAATGTAACAAATTTCATCGGCGGCGAGATGGCCGAGTTGGTCTAAGGCGCCAGATTAAGGCTCTGGTCTCTTCGGAGGCGTGGGTTCGAATCCCACTCTCGTCACATCTTTTGCTCTCTTCGCCTGCCTCTGTCCTCCAGCCGCCTTCCAGCCACGCCGTTTGTTCGTTCGTTCGCTCGCTCATTCGTGTCCATCTGCCCGTTCGCGCGTCCATCTGCACCGCCAGATGCCCCCTGTTGTTTGTCTGCCTGGTTTATTTTCATTGCTTTAATTGCCTCGCTGGTTCTATTCTGTGGCTCGCGCGTGTGTG
>MU602673.1:99577-137260 GCA_025201865.1 Ramicandelaber brevisporus | reverse complement strand
CTGTCAAGCCACCGGGCAAGACTGCAGGCAAGTCAGGCTCAAAAATGAGCGCTACGCTTAAGCGGGCCGGAGCTGCATTCAAGAATCTTCGCAGCAAGGCAGGCTCGGCTGTGAAAGGTGGCGCAAAGACCAAACCAAGTCGAAAGGCCGGAAAGAAATAGAAGAATTGTCTCATAGTATTGACATAGCTGCACATTGCACACTGCACACTGCATAATTTGCATACCTTGCACATTGCATACTTTGCATTTGAATAACATTAGTTTTTGATTGGAGAAGTGAAAATGAAGGAGTTAATAAATCTTAAGACGTCTTGGAGTTTGACAAAGAGTTAGCGTGCTTGCGCGAGAATACGACTTGGCTGAGTCGTCTTCATCATGCGCAGCTGTGGCAAGCGCTTACCAGAGTGCGGCGAATTGCGGCAGGCTGGAAGATGCATTGGATGAGTAGTGCAGCAGAGTTATTGGCGGCAGAGGATGTCATTAGCCACTGTGCGACGCGAGGAGCGACTGGAAGTACGGGTCTGAAATGACGCCATCAATGGTGGGCCGCTTTGCTGCATTCAGGTGAAGCATGCGTTTGATCATGCGGGCTGCTGGCGCAAATCCCTTGACGGACGGCAGCCAGTGGTCAACCAATCGCGGTCCATATTCCAGGTAGAGCTGGAAGTTTGGGTCGTTGGGACGAGCCACCTCCCACGGGAAGTTACCAGTCACCATTGCGACAAACACTACGGCGATCGACCACACATCCAGTCTCATGGCGTCGTACGGTACGTTTGGATCGGCAAGCACTTCTGGCGGCAGATATGGGTCGCTGCCACAGACGCCGGTTGTGAGGGCAAAGCCAAGCGGGTTGACGGGCACGACGCGCGTGCAGCCAAAGTCGATGATCTTGAGCGTGCCTTCTGTCGTTACGACGACGTTGTCTAGCTTGAGGTCGCGATGCGCCATGCTGTGCACGCGGTGGAGATACTGGACCCCAGCAACCAGCTGGATGAGCAGGGACTCGATGACGCGCATGCTCAACTTGCGGCCGTGCACGAGCTCGAATAGATCCACGGCACAGTACTCCATCACGGCGTAAAACGTGCCGTCCGTCTCGTCGGCATTGAGCTCAAAGACAAACTCATGTGTGCGGACGATGTTGGGATGCTGCATTGCGAGTGCAACGGCAGCCTCGCCTTCAACGTGCTGGAGTCGGCGGCGCAGCAGGCTGCCCGCGGGGAAGGCGAATGTCTTGATGGCGACCAGCTGTCCGGTTGCGGGGACCTTGTACAAGTGCACAATACCGCCTGTGCCTTTGCCTAGCACTTTGATCGGCGCACCGTATGCCGCCGCGATGTAGCCAAGTCGGCGGATGTAGACGAGCTGGGCCTCGATGAGGATGTCGGCCACGGCAGCTGGGACGGGCGATTGAATGGCTGGCGTGGTTGGCGTGGTTGGCGAGTTCGGCGGCGTAGCCACGTCGACGTCGCTGTGATGCTTGAAGTGGCCATAGCCGGCATGTTTGCATGTGACTGTGGCTGCGGTGGAGATCTCGAGAGGAGAAGGTGTTTTCATGGTGGATTGTGGAAGTTGCTGTTGCTGCTGCTGCTGCTGCTGCTGTTGTTGTTACTGTTGTTACTGTTGTTGTTGTTGTTGTTGTTGTTGTTGTTGTTGTTGTTGTTGTTGTTGTTGTTGATTGATTGATGAATATGCCGGGAAAAGCTGTATGTTACAAGGCAGCTGCTATGGAACATGGTCGTGTCTTTATTTACGTTCCTGGTCGTCAACGGATGCCAGCACGCCTCGGACTGCTGCCGATGGGTGTTTGTCACGGAATTTTCAGATTGCTGGCAGCCTGTGACGCCCACTCTCGGAATTCCTCTTTCCGCGAATTTTGCTGTACGGCTCGATATGATTCGAGCCGCGGAGCCCACAGAGCCGAACAACGCCACCCCAAACCCCAAATCAACCACAAGGAAGGCGGGAGCGGGTTGGGCCGTGAAGACACGTGCATTTGTTGATATTGCTAGCTAGGCTCCATTAGCTGACCAGCATTTTATGCTGCCAAAGGGCACAAGCGCTATTGGCGCTTTCTGGCGCTTTCTGGCGCGCTTGAAAAGAATTTCGAGTGGATTCCCAATGACCAGATCCTCCTCCTTCTCCTGAGGCCTGCGCATTGTGGCACATTAACACGAGGGATCCAGAACAACGCCAGTCCGAGGACGGCATTGCCCATAGCGCCATCTGCGGATCTCCAAATGCAAAAGATGTGACGAGAGTGGGATTCGAACCCACGCCTCCGAAGAGACCAGAGCCTTAATCTGGCGCCTTAGACCAACTCGGCCATCTCGCCGCTGATGTGATGAGTTCGTCTAGTATGTGTAGTGAGTTCGTCTAGTATGTGTCACAGTCCTATTGCCCCATTCGCCAGTCGTGCTTTGTTCCTGTTCATATACATATCTGTACCGACCCCTACCCTCAGGCTACTTGGGAGACGAAGCAGGCACCCGAGACGAGCCAGTACCGATGCACCCGTTGCTGTTATCCTTCTGACGCCCGCCTGCTAGGACTGGTCCTGTTCTCTACTTCACCTAAATACACTCATCCCTCGTCTTGCTTTCCTGTTGTTTTTCTTCCGGGACCACGAATACCTCTCTGTCGCATCTCTGTCGCATCTCTGTCGCATCTGTCGTGCCTCTGTCATGCCTCCATCATGCCTTGGTCGTGCCTCTGTCATGCTTCTGTCGCACTTCTGCCGTGCTTTTGTCGTGCCCTGCTATGCCCGTGTCTTCCTCTGGTCTTCCTTCTGTTTTCGCTCGACCTCCTTTAGCCACTGTGCTCACTCTTCATACTGCCGCAGCTCTCGCCGCTTTCGACGGTTGATTGTACATTGAAAAGGATGAAGACAACAGCGTGCCTTAGTGAGGGGGGAAGCAAAGCCCTCGCAGAACAGCCGAAATGGTAAACACGGGCCAATGTAGAAGGTGAGTGTAATGAGAGCAGCAGACAGGAAAAAAAAAAGGAAAAGAAGAAAAGAGAAGAAAAGAGAAGAAAAGAGAAGAAAAGAGAAGAAAGGAAAGGAAAGGAAGGGCAGAGGATGAAGACGCTATGAGAGCTGCTCGCCTGCTTGTCTGTTCGTCTGCTCGCCTGCCTGTTTGTCTGCCTGTCAGCTTGTTTATCTGCCTATATGCTTGCTTGCCTGCCTGCTTACCCACCGCTGCTTTCGTCCAGGAGGTTAGTCCGCCTGTTCGCTGGTCTGCCAGTCGGTCACACACGCATGTTTGTGCATATCCTCTGTTTGTTTATTTTGTCTCCAAATTTACTGTCTGCATGGATTCGAAAGCAAGCTGCAATCGAGCCACAGCATCCGATTCAGACGCGGGGCTGCGGTTTGGCGTGCTCACACTGCACCGGCTTGCGCGTGTGGCAGCGTCCTCAACATGGTGATGTATAACGATTGTTTAAAAAAGAAAAGCTGATTGAAGTCTATCTTACTGCGGCGGATGAGCGTTAGTGGCCCTTCTTCTGCATGTAGTCGCCGACGGACTCGAGGGTTGTCTTGAGACCCTCGTCGCCTGGCTGCCAGTTGGCTGGGCACACGTCGCCGTACTTCTCGTGGAACTGCAGAGCCTGCACCACGCGCAGCGTCTCGTCGACACTGCGGCCAATCGGCAGGTCGTGCACAACCTCAATCCGCACAATGCCCTGGGGATCGATGATGAACAGGCCGCGCAGCGCCACGCCCTCGCTCTCAATCAGCACGCCGTAGTCGCGCGCAATCTTCTTGGTGACATCGGCCAGCATTGGAATCTGCATCTCGCCAACGCCGCCCTTGGCACGTGGAGTCGACGTCCAGGCCAGGTGCGTGTACTCGGAGTCGACGGAGCACACGCAGACGTCCGCGTTGAGCGCCTTGAACTCGGCGGCGCGGTCGGAGAAGGCGACCAGCTCGGACGGGCATGCAAACGTAAAGTCGAGCGGGTAGAAGGCCAGCACGAGCCAGCGGCCCTTGAACTGGTCGAGCGACACCGTGTCGAACGAGCCGTTGACGACCGCCATGGTCGAGAAGTGTGGTGCTGGCTTCTGGACAAGAGTCATTGTTTGCTTTGCGAACGAGCGGCTGCGATCTGATCTTGCTGTTGTTAGTGCGTGAATAAAAAAATTTTCAATGGTGAGAAGATGGCGTTGGAGAGCCAGGCGCCAGAGGCGAATGGAATGGTTTATATTTATGAGAAGCAGCGCGCAGCACCAGTTGGGGGGAAGGGAGGGGGCACGCGGGATGACGAACTCATATCTCATGATGCAAAAACGTAAGCCAATTGGCCACCGCATCTGATTAGCGTGCCGCCGCAACCACACCCACCACCGCCGTTGCCGTCGCCGTCCAGCTCACTCCCTGCTTCTCCGCATCGTCGGGTCGTTGTTGCGCAGGCTCTTGTCCGTCAGCAGCTTGTGCACTGACACCGTGATCCCGCCCGTTAGTGCCAATGTGATAATGCCGATCAGCGGATAAACATCAGGGGTGATGCGCATGCGAAGTCTTGGAAGCATCATCTTTGTTGTGTCTGTCGATATAATTAAGTTGTTTGAAGGTCTTGCTTGTTTGTGAGGGTAAGTGTGAGTTGATGTTTCACTTTCCTGTTCCAAACGCAGAAGTGGTTTATGAGCACTTCGGCTTCATATAAAATATGACGATTGTTCCTTCTACATCTATCCGGCAATGTTGCTAGCCGACAATGTTGATCGGCTGCGCGCTCTGCCGTGTTGCCCGGATTTGTGGCGCATATACCGACCCTCCATCCGAAATGATCAACAGTCACATGGAGCATATTCACCCAGAAGTTATTTTTGTTTTTTAAAAGAAAGAAGAGAAAGAAGAGGGACTTTGTGTAGAGCGATCCGATTGGTGGACCGTGGTATTGTTTATTCGGCGTCAATGAGAGATGCTTCGACAATTTCAGTATCCCGCGTACCAGCCTCGCGCACATCCGGCGTTCCAGCTGCCTGAGATGCAGTAGCGGCAGCGGCAGCGGTGCGTCGCCGGCCAGCATCGCGGTGGTAGAACTCGGAAATGATCTTGGGCGAGATGCGGTTCAGCATTTCCTTGGGGAAGATGCGCAGCAAGCTCCATGCCATATCGAGCGACTCGAAGATGGTGCGGTTCTCGTTTGCACCCTGTGCAATAAAGGTCTTTTCGAACTTCTCCAAGAACTCCAGAGCAAGCTTGTCTTCTGAGCTCAAGGCTTCCTCGCCGACGACAGCCTTCATGGATGCAGCTTCACGGCCGATGGCGTACTTGGCGTAGAGCTGGTTGCACACGTCATTGTGGTCTTTACGAGTCATGCCCTCGCCAATGGCGTGCTTCATGAGACGCGACAGAGACGGCATCACGTTGATTGGCGGATAGATTTGACGGTTGTGCAGCTGGCGATCAATGTAAATCTGACCCTCAGTAATGAAGCCAGTCAAATCAGGCACTGGATGGGTGATATCGTCGTTTGGCATAGTCAAAATTGGGATCTGGGTGATGCTACCGTTGCGGCCTTCTACACGACCAGCACGCTCGTAAATGGTGGCCAAATCGGTGTACATGTAACCAGGGTAACCACGACGGCCTGGAACTTCTTCACGAGCGGCCGACACTTCACGGAGGGCATCAGCATACGAACTCATATCAGTCAGGATGACAAGGACATGCTTCTCCAGCTGATAGGCGTAGTACTCGGCTGTGGTCAAAGCGAGGCGCGGAGTGATGATGCGTTCAATGGTTGGGTCATTGGCCAAGTTGAGGAAGAGAGTGACACGCTCCAGCGAGCCATTCTCCTCAAAGTCTTGCTTGAAGAAGCGAGCCGTTTCCATGTTGACACCCATGGCCGCAAACACAATGGCAAAGTTTTCCTCGTGCATGTCATGAACATCCTTCGTTGGATGGCGCACCAAACCAGCCTGGCGACAGATCTGGGCAGCCAACTCGTTATGCGGCAGACCAGCAGCAGAGAAGATTGGGATCTTCTGACCACGAGCAATGGAGGACATTGTGTCAATGGCCGAGATACCCGTTTGGATCATCTCTTCTGGATAAATGCGAGAATATGGGTTGATTGGGTTGCCGTTGATATCGAGATAGTCCTCAGCGAGCACTTTGGGGCCACGATCGATTGGCTTGCCTGATCCGTTAAAGATGCGGCCCAGCATGTCCTCGGATACTGGAATCTTGAGAGTATCACCAGTGAACTCAGCGCGAGTCGCCTTGGCATCAATGCCAGGAGTGCCCTCAAACACCTGCACAATGGCACGCTTGCCCTGCACTTCGAGCACTTGTCCAGTGCGCTTCGTGCCATCAGGCAGCGTCAGCCTCACAATCTCGTAGTACTTGGGGAATTTGATGTTATCAAGTGCCACCAAGGGGCCGTTTACACCAGAAACCGTGCGATAGTCTGTATCAATCATCAGTCATTGTAACAATCGTGCGCGCTTGCTAATGTCAGTATCAGCCCGTTAGCTCATCCACTCGTTCATTAATTCATTCGTTCGTTTGTTCGTTCTGCTGGCTCGTTAGTCTGCTGGCTCGTTAGTCTGCTGGCTCGTTAGTCCGCTGGCTCGTTCTGCCTGTCTATCTGTCTGTCTCTCTGCCTGCCTCTCTTTCTTTACTACTATCACGCGTGTTCGCGTTGCCAGACTCTCTTCAGTCCTCTTTTATGGCCACGATGAAGCCACGACTAACCGTGGTGGAGTGTGCCATCAGCAACATACCGAGACGAGGTTCGACGTTGTACTCGCGAACTACTGCTGCCGCGTTAACAGCAAACGCCTCTTGTTTCGTGGCCATTGTGTCTTTAAAGTCCCGCAGATTAACGTTGGTAGTGCAAGATATGGTGGTATAAAGATAGGGAAAAGGTTCGAAAAGAAGGCGACGTGTTGATGCCGATTGCAGCTTTATTTTTTTTGCTGCCTACGTGTGTAGTGTGTGTGTGTGTGTCAGCGACTCCACTCCACTGCATCTTCCGCCTTCGCTTTCTTCACGAACAAACAGTATTTGTCGCTTCATGTTCAACTACGTTGTGACGGCACAAAAGCCGACAGCTGTGCATCACAGCGTGCGCTGCCACTTTACGAGTTCGGACGCGGTCAATCTCGTTGTCGGCAAGGGCCATGTGCTTGAGATCTACACCTTGACACCTGATGGCTTGGTGTTGACAACAGAAGCTGACCTGTTTGGACGCATCGCAACATTGGAGTCATTCAATCCACACACTCCAAAAAGTCAGCCGCGCCATTCAAGCAGCAGTTCAAATAGAATGGATATAGTTGGTGATAGTAATGATAATGATAACAGTGATAACACTAACAATAACACTAACAATAACAATCAGGATAATGATTATGATTATGACTATGATGGCTTGGATATGATGGACTCAAACGACGGACTGGTTCAGAGACGTCGCGGCATCAACAGGACCAGCTCTAATCAACCAACAGACGTGCTCTTTGTTGTAACCGAAAAGTATCAGTTTGCAGTATTAAAGTATGACTCGGCCCGTGGATGCATTGTTACAGTCTGCACTGGAGATGCATCGGAACACATTGGTAGACAGTCTGTTCATGGTCAAGTTGGTATAGTTGATCCACTATCTCGCGTCATTGTACTGCATCTGTATCAAGGATTGATTAAAGTCATCCCCATTGCACGCCCGACATCGGTTGCAGCGACATCTGGTAGGTCAAGTCTCGGCAAGCGTCTTGCACCATCGTCTAGATCGCACGCCTCGTCGTCATCATCATCGCTATCATCAGCAGCAGCAGCAACAGCAGCAGCCGGTGCATCAAACACAAGTGTTCTACTCTCTCCCTATTCTCTGCGTATAGATGAGCTCAATGTCATTGATATCAAATTTGCGCATGTTCCAGCTGATCACAACCCAGTGCTGCTCGTACTATTTCAAGATCCATACGAGCGACGACATCTTCGATCATACACACTCAACTACACTGCACAGACTCTAGTGAACGGCCCATATCAAATTCAAAAAAACTTGGAATGCGGTGTTAATTTGATTGTTCCGGTGGAAGCTACTGGTGGTGCATTGATAGTTGGTGAGGAGACTGTGGTGCACCTACCATCTCCGTATTCAGTGTCACAGTCTTCGGATGATCGCGAGCGTTCAGCACCATCTTCATCCATGACACCATCAATGCGTTCAGCTGCAAGTCAGTCAACTGTATCTTCTTCATCAGCAAATCGAGCTATCAAGAATGAACCCATGCTCCAACGCATTACTCCAAGCGTGTTTACTGCATATGGCTATGTTGGATTGATCTCTGCCCCAGATTGCGCTGATGGCACCAATCTTGACTGCTATATATTTGGCGATGACCGTGGCAATATCACTCTTCTGGCGCTGGCACTCGCTCCAGTTCAAGACTCGGCCACTTTTAGATGTACAGCCATCAAATATGCTCCAATTGGCAATGCGAGTGTCCCAACGACGCTTGAATATCTCGACGGCGGACTGCTCTATGTTGGCTCGCACGGTGGCGATTCTCAGCTTTTGATGATGAACGACACTCCCCACGATTTGCTCACTCGTGCTGAAATTGCAGCCGATGCTGCGCTGTTGCCGAACACTCTCAGCGTCACTGATACATTTGCTAATCTTGGGCCAATTATGGACTTTTGTGTCATCAACCGTAAAGGAAGCAGCGGTGGTAGCAAAGTGCGGGATGAGTCGGATGTTGATTGTCTTATTACATGTTCTGGCATTGACAAGGATGGATCACTGCGCGTGATTCGCAACTGCCTAGGATTCAATGAGCATGCAACAATTCCACTGCCCTATTCAGCACTTGGAGCCATGTATCAAAACGATGAATACATCACTGGAATCTTTACTCTACAGACAGGCGGCCGTTCAACTAGCCGTGGTGATATCCTGGTAGTTTCGAGCCTTTGTGACACAAGAGTGTTTGCAGTAGGCATCTCTGGTGATGATCTGGATGACGATGAAGATGCAATGGATTTGGATCAACCGCAAAACATCCAGGATGTCACATTGGCTGAGCTCAGTGCATTCGGTGGATTTGACCTCGCACAGCAAACACTGTGTGCCGCAGCAGTTCCGCACTCTACAATGGCAATTCAGATTACATCTGACTCAGTTCGCATTGTGAGTACTCAATCTTCTCAGGTTGTATCCAGTTGGCCACCGTCAGGACAACATGCTTCCATCACCTCAGCCAAGTGCTTTGGCGCTCAAATTCTGATAGCATTCAACCGAAATAGGCTGGCTCATCTTCTTATCAAGGATGATAGCCTTCATGTCGTAGCTGAGGCTGCTTTGGATGCTGAAATTAGCTGTGTTGATATTGCCTCGTTGTCTGATCACATTATTACTGGCAAAACGATGGATGCAGTTCCAACCTCTGAATTATGTGCGGTTGGTACATGGCGCGACTCTACTATTTCAATCAGACGCATGAGCACTCTGCGCGAAGTCGCCCACGTTGTCATCGACGATGCTGGCAATGCTGTGCCACGCAATGTCATTCTGGGTAATATTGCTCTCGCTGAACGCCATGTTGCTCTCTCACTGGCCAAGGGCATCAATCGTCCTCCATCGTACTTGTCCGCTGCCATGTCGGACGGCTCTGTTCATTTTTACTCCATCAACCAATCTAACCTGGCAGAGGTTGGTTCGCACCGTGTCATTCATCTGGGACCGCGTCCTGCCACTATTTCTCGCACCTCGCCTGGCCGGCCAGCGCCATCTCGCTGGACAGTAGCTGAGGTACTGTGCGATTCAAACATTCTGGCATCATCTCCTGAGCGATCCGTCATCATTTCGTCATATGTTGCATTCTCATCCGTCACAGCCGCATCTGATACAATGGCTGAGCACAGATTGCTGACAAGCCCACTCGCCGTGCGTGGTGTATCTGCAATGGCACAGCTCCGTGTTCATCCATCACAGCCATCCCTTCATGTCCTGGCATTTACTCCCTCGGCAGCTGAGAGGCGTGAAAATGTACCCGCTGTTGCGTCACTGCCATTGCCACAGCCGCTCGAATCAGCAATCAGTGAGTTAGATGTTGCACTGCGTGATTTCGTTTTGGATGATGCAGAGGCAGTGTCTTGTATCCGAATTGGATCCATTGATCGAGTACAACGCCTGCACGTCACTACCCACAAGCTTGATAATGAGAGCCCCGCCCACATTGTGCATCACCCATCTGCTCACAGCGTATGTGTTCTGACAACTCGTCTCCGGAACGCAGATAGCCCATCGTATTCTGCCGAGGATGGATTTGTTCGCTTATTTGACGATCGAGACTTTACGCTATTGGACACATTTGCACTTGGTGAGCATGAATTGGGAGTGTCCGTGGCGCTCGTTCCTTTCCATGCCAGTAGCTCTCGCCCCTTAATTGTTGTTGGCACTGCGATATCTCGGCCAGGTGAATCTGAAGACTCTGCAACCGGACGGATTCTCATTTTTGATATCCGTGAGCAGGATTCGTCCCTTGACAGCGCCGAGAAGATTGCTCGACTTTGCTTGGTTGCTGTGCGAGACTGTGGTGGTCCGGTGTATTCAGTTACTCCATTCCGTGGTATGTTCCTGTCAACTGTGGTTAACCATGTCAAGCTGTTTGGACTCAGCCATTCTCGTGAACAACACAATTCTAATTCTGGCACTGAAAACATCAATAGCGATGGCAGTAGTAGTGGTGGCGATGGTGATGCTAATAATGCACCTGCTGGATGTGCACCTCAAGATCCGTCAAACCAGCAACTGCCATATCATGTCGATTTGCTTACATGGAATTCATCATTTATCCAGGCTCTCTACATTGCAGTCAATCGTCAATACCACACTCTTGACTCAACCAAGCAATCTGGCGATGGCCTTGTTGCTGTTGGTGACTTGATGCGCTCACTCACTCTCCTTCAACACTCTTTGTCTATTGCCCAGCGCAGTGCTGTTGCTCCGGGCACTCGCCCTGTCCCAATTGGCCGCCTTGCTGCTGGCGACGTCGATCCGCAAGTGCGTGCTCAATTGGTTGACCATCATGTTTTATCTGAAGCAGCTGCACATCGCCAATCACTTTGGACAACGGCTGTTGCTGTCATTACAGATCCTGACACCGGAGAAGACCGCTATCTCCTGGCCGACTCATCGTTCAACCTTACAATGTTCTCGCAGCAGACTAATCCCACCTCGCCAGCTATCCCGTCAACCTCGGCTGGCGTGCCATCTTCAGCCAATGTGATCGATGCCAAGCGGCTGCAGATCTGCGGTAGATGGCATTTGGGCGACTCAATCAACAGAGTCTTGCCTGGCCGCATTGTGCTACACGCTGCTGCTGACACATCTCGTGACCGTGTCTCTTCTCGCACTGCATCCAAGGTGAGACCAACGCTGGCTGAGTCCGATACACATCTTTATGCTACATGCGATGGTGCCATTGGGTTGATTGTGCCTCTCACTGCCTACATCTTCCACATCCTGAACGCAATTCAGAATGCAATGGCTCAGCGCTTTACTAACCAAACAACAGCATCGTCAGCACTGTCTGCATCCAATGGCGGTAATACTGCGGCGACGTCTCAGTCTTCACCCCCACCGTCTCTTTCTGGGACATTGGATCACGCGACATGGCGCCGATTCTCCAACCAGCAAAAGACTGATGACGCGTTTGGGTTTATCGACGGTAACTTAGTCGAGGAGTTCCTGAACTTGGAGCGAGCTGCTCAGTTCAAGATTGTGTCAGCAGCCAGCGAAGCCACCGGCCAAGCCATCTCGGCCATTGACGTCATCGGTCTGATCTCCGAGCTGGCCCAAATGCATTGAGCAAGTAGCACATCCTCGCCCCCTTCATATTCTCATTTTATTAGCTTTTCCTAACTATTTTAATTTATACGAAAACTAACGATATTTGGACATCTACATGATCGTTAATGTTGCCGTTGGAATAATAAAGGTGATGATGAGGAAGAAAAGAAAAAACACGCAGCTGCTGCTATCATCGTTTATTTCTTGAAGACAGCCTGCATGGCATCAAACATCTCGCGCTCCTTAAACTCTGCGGCAACCTCGTCAATGTATGGCTGCAGGTAACGAACGTCGTCTTCAAACTTGGTCCACTTTTCCTTTGGCAGCTCGTGATGCTCCAATGACAACTGCAGGGCAACGCGATGACGCCAGGCACGGCCGTCCTTAACGTCCTCTGGAAGACGGCGAATGGCTTCCTGGACAACCGGGTTCTCTTCGATAATGAGATCATCGTGGAGGAGGCCGAGCTTACGGTAGCCGGACGCGGCAAAGTAGAACTTGGCCAGCGGCGCCGCCAGCTTGGTGAGCAGTGGGCTCTTGCGGATCAGAGGCGCGAGAGTTGGTGCCGACATGGATTGTCTTTCCTGTGTGAGAGATGGTGGTGGTGGTGGTGCTTTTTGTCTTTTTTGAACGTGAAGTCGTTGCAAAGCGGGGAAAGTGCAACCGACACGGTGGGAGTGCGCGCGGCAGTGCAATAAAAAATTTTATGACCTAAAAAAAATTTAACATGGACATCCGAACTCCACCGAAGCAGCAGTTTTGCAAAGTAAAGCAAAGTTAAGCAAAGTAAAGTTAAGCAAAACAAACCAAAAACTACTCGTTAAGGGCGATGACTGCCATGAAAAAGACGCCGAGACACATGGCCAGCACTTCGCGGATGAACTGACGCGATGCTGCCTGGCGCAATGCCGCTGCCTTGGATTCAGTAATCTCTCCGTCCTTCTTGTGTAACTCATCATCGGTATCATCATCGCTGGTATCGCCGAGCAGGTCGGGAATGACACCGCAGGTGGCAATGTAAAGGAAACCACCGGCGGTGAATGGAATCACCAGCTGAGACCATGCGATTCTCGACATCCAAGCCGGAGCCGGCACGATCGACACAACTTTGCTCAAGCCATTCAGTGCCGAAGCAACCGGAGCAGACAGAAATGTGCCCAAGACACTGTCCTTTGAGTTACCACGCGCAATCTCCTCTAACAAGATGCCAACAAATGTGCCCATAAATGCGCCGATTGCGGTGAGTCCTTGTGTAGCAATGGCCTTCCATCTCGGGAATCCGCCGCGCAGCAAAATGGCAAAGTCGCCAAACTCGTGTGGAATTTCGTGGAAAGCAACCGCAATAAATGTAGAGATACCGATGCTGCGTGAAGTGTAGAACGATGCAGCAATAGCCAGGCCGTCGGTAAAGTTGTGGGATGCATCTGCAACCATGTTGAGGTAGATTGAGTAGTTCACAGCCTTTGGTGCAGGAGAAGCGGCAGCCGTGGCGACAGACGATGCATCGGTTGATTCCTTGGAGACATTTCGTTTGCGTAGGCCATCCTTGCTGTCACCATCAGTCTTTTCAGCACTCTTCTTTTGTTCCACGCTTTCGCCATGATGATGATGATGTTGATGAGAGTGCGAGTGACTGTGAGAGTGTCCATGGCTATCCTTACGGCCAATGCCCTGGATGCGCATGTACTTGTCAACTGCAAAAAAGACCAGAATACCGGCAAAGATGGCAATTCCGATCACGGTCGCGCCTTGGTGGAATCTAGCATGCGCATCTTCGCTGCCGAATGAATGAGCATGGCCGTGCTCATGTCCATGATGATGGTGGTGGTGTTCGTGGTGTTCGTGATCATGGCCATGGTCATGCTCGTGCTCGGTCGGAGTCGGTGCCAATATCACACTTGCAGCATCCATCAAAGCGTGCGGAATGAGATGCAAAACAACGTCGCCAATGAGGCCACCAGCTGCGAAGCTGACGAGCGTGTTCAGCGTCTTGCGCGAGATTGTTGCTGGCACAACAAAGAGAACCAAGTTGGGGAATATCGAAATGTACGCAGTGGCCAGCAACGCGCCAACGGCGGGTGAATCGGTTGGGAAGAGCGTGGCCAGGACACGAGAGAGCAACGTTCCTGGCGCACCAGTGTGCTGATGCTCGCTATGGCTGTGATGACCGTGGTCGTGGTCATGATGATGGTCGTGGTTATGGTCGTGGTCGTGGTCGTGGTCGTGGTTATGATGACCGTGATGGCCGTGAGCCAAGGCAGATGCTGCCGACAGGACGACAGTGATCGCGGCATAGACGAGCAGCGCAGTGGCAATAGCGCGTGCCCATCGCAGAGGACGCGTCGCGTTGGTCATTTCGTCTTCGTGCTATTTGCTCAGAAATGAAAATTGGGTATGGAAAACAAAAAACAAAAACACAAAGCGTGAGAGTAATGCAGTTGTGGAATGATTAGGTTGCAGGAATGGACGGATTTGCTCATCATCTAACAAAGACGTAGAATGGACTCTTGACCTTGTTTGCTAGTCTCGAGCCCACATGGCCATCACCATCGCTATCGTCGTCGTCATCGTCTTCTTCGTCGCCATCATCATGGTCGGCGATGGGAGGTCTCCATCTGCCAGCAGAGTAGTCGTCGATTCTCACGCGATTTGCTTCCTCACGCTGCTGTTGCTGCTGCTGTTGCTTTGCGCTTGGGAACTTGATTTGTGCCTTATTGTTTGCAATGTCATCCCAGCTTCCCCATCCGTTGCCGTCTCCATTTGACACACGACTGCCCGTGCCCTTCATGGTATCACGACGGCTATCTTCATCATCGTCATCATCATCCGAATCGGAGGGAGAGATGACTTTGGGACCTGGTTGACTTGCTGGTTTGCTAGGCTTCGGTGTTGGCGATGGTCGGGCTGTGTTGAGACCGGTCGGCCGTGGGCGAGGTGCATCAAATCCTGGAGATGTCGCTCGTGCTCCCGTCGCCTTTGTCACAGTTGGTGTGCTCGATGTCGTGGTTGTTGTTGGTGAGGGCTTTGCTGCCGACGACTGAGCACTCGTAGGATACAGTCCGCGCTGTGCCTTTGCAGGAGACTTTACAGGTTGCTTCGCAGCGTCCTGAGCACGCACCTTTGTATTCGCCTTCGTATTCGCCTTCGTATCCGGTATCAGCGGCTGCAGCTTCTGCTGGCTCGGTTTCTGTGGAAGAGGCTTCTTTGCTTCGGTCGCCTTGCTGCCCGTGCCTTTGCCGCCTGTAGCATTAGCCGCCTCAATGCACACCGTTGTCAGAGCAGCTGTGGCAGCTACAGTGACAGCAGCTATCGTGCAGCATCGCCGCAGACTGACCATGTTCGCCGCAGTTTGATTATATCTGTGTGGAAGGCTTTCGGGAGAAGAGTATGTAGCGAGAGTTCGACTGGACAGCCTGTGTGCATTTCGAGTAGCCCGGAAAAATTCCACCTTCGCAACACGCACACACACGCACGCGCTTTCTGGGTCACCTTCTGGTTCGCCAGCTTTACGCCTGCTCGGGGACTCCAATTCTAGCGAATGAATCTGGCAAAGCCTGTTGTTGTCCATCCTCCATCCAACTGAATCGAGTTAAATTGCTTTGAATCCGTGTCTATGAATAGATGCGCATCCAAAGAGATACAGCGTCATCGAGACGTCTCATTGTGGAGGTGTTGCGCTTCGGCAATGCTGCTACTGAAATAGTCGAGAGACCCAGATTGATACTCCGCCACGGTTCCTGAGCTGCCTGTCGACAGGTTGGTTGTTCTTTGAACCACTCACCCACCTACCTACCAAACAAGCGAACAAGCGAACGAACCTTTCTACGACCTTCTTCACTACTTAATCTGCTACCCCTGTAACCTAATCTTCCCTTCCTCCCTTCCTCCCCTCCAGTCTCTTCTTCTTCTTCCTTTTCCTGTCCCTACGTCCTCCGTGTCCCCTCCTATCAACAGCGTCTTGCCTGTTTACTTGCTTGCCTTTTCTTGGAGATGATGTTCAAACGATCAGCAGCCATGCTAGCCATGGCCACCGTCGCGACTACCACCTTTTCGACCGCGTTTGCCAGTGACAGCAACGGTATCTCCGGAGTCTCCCCAGTTCTCCTCCACAAGCGCCTCCTCGGCGGCTCCGACACTGCGGCCGCTGCTTCGACGTTTGTCGCGCGTATCTACACGGTGGGTTCGGACGGCAAAAAGACCCCGCGTTGCGCCGGTGCATTCCTTTCGAACAACTTTGTGCTGACCGCAGCTCATTGTGTTGACCCATCACTGACGCCAGGACTCACTGGCATCAGCATCGGATACGGCTCTCCAAAGGAAAGCGACTTGAAGTTTGTGAACGCGGACTTTGCCAACATTAAGCGTCATCCAGACTATCAGAATGGCATTCCAGCAAACAACATTGCGATTGTGCCACTGACTGGTGCCGTTTCGTTCGACGCGACAGTTCAGCCGATTGGAGTCATGCCAGGCCCTGTAGCGGATGGCGACGATAACTTGTTTGTGTTTGGATGGGGTGCGACCAGCGGCGGTGGCTCTCCGTCTTCAACTCTTCAGCGCGCTGCTGTTACTGCAGGTCAGACTAGCAAGTGCCAAAGCAACTTCCAGCCATTCACTGGCCAGGATGGCAACTATGTCTGCGTGGCATTTAAGAAGAGCGGAGCTGATACCTGTGTTGGAGATGGTGGCTCGCCTCTTGTTAAGCTTCTTGGCAACAAGATTGCTGCTCTTGTCGGCGTCATGTCTCACGCCTATGGCACTGATGGCGCTCCCAACCCGAAGTGCGGTGGCGATGGAAACCTCTCTTACTTTGCCAGCAGTAAGAACTACCTTCCGTTCATTCTCAGTGCCACCGGATTGGATCTTGGCAAGGTGACCGCAAACTCGAACTCCAACATCGACATTGCTGCTGACGACTCCGCCAAACCAAGCTCATCTGGCGACAGCGGTTCTGGCAGTGGTAGCTCGACAAAGCCAACCCAAAGCAGCGGCGGTGGCAGCAATGCTGGATCCAACACCTCCAAGGGCAACAGCGCGACGGCTGTCGCCACTGTGTCTCCAGCGGCGGCGCTCCTCCTTGCCCTTGCCGCCCTCTATTGAACCATCGAACCGACGCACAAATCTGGCCATTAAGTGCTCACTTGTCTCCCTCTCTCTCTCTTTTTAATTTTACCCCTGTCTCTCGCATCGCATCGCCTCCTTTAATACTCTTTCCTTCCTCTTGTTATCATTGCTCATTGTTTCGTAAGGATATGCACGCGCACCCTGATTTTTTTTGCACAACAACAAAACAACCATCCCTCAAAGTCGCACACAGTTGCCCCCGTTCCAGGCACACGTTGTCTCTGTTCTTTCACTCCACTTTGTTACAGCACTTTCAAACCATCATAATCAGTTTCCTTCGCTCTCTCCCGCTCTCCCTCTCTCCCTCTTCTCTTCTTCTCTTCTTCTCAACACTCGTGAGCGTGTATCGTGGCCGGTCTAAAGATGCATGCAGTGGGCAGTACCGCCCATCAGAAGGCG
Organism: Ramicandelaber brevisporus; assembly: GCA_025201865.1. Classification (NCBI taxonomy): domain Eukaryota; kingdom Fungi; phylum Kickxellomycota; order Ramicandelaberales; family Ramicandelaberaceae; genus Ramicandelaber; species Ramicandelaber brevisporus. The sequence goes on along the minus strand of MU602673.1, from coordinate 119,919 downwards.
ACAACAACAGCGGCAGCAACGGCCCGCTCTTACTTCAAACTGTTCATGCTGGTTTCTCTCATTCAGCTATTGTCCTTGACTGCTGTCGGTGCAACTGGGACTATAATGGCTCCATTCTCGAAGCGAGTGATCGGCGGCATTACAATGTCTCAGGGCAGCGTCAACTACATGGCCCACATTGGCATCAAACCACAGCCAATCGATCCAAAGAGTCCCGACTTTTCCAAGCCAAATGGCGGTGGCTCTGATGCCCAATATCTGTGCTCAGCTGCAATCATCCATCCGAGCTATGTGGTGACTGCGGCGCATTGTTTCTTTGATCGTAATCAGTCCAGCTCCGATGCGTTATTGCCAGCGAACCGGCTGTTTGTGGCAGTCGGCAATGTGGAAACAGCGAAGATGACTCCGTATGCTGTGCAGTCTATCAAGCTGCCGAAAGAACTTAATGTTGTGAACCTGGCAAATGATATTGCGGTGGTTCAGCTGGCGACACCATTGACGCTCGGCGAAGAGACTCAGCTGTCGGCGATTAAAGTGTCGACTGTGGCGATTACAGATGGGCAGCTGCTGACTCTGCTTGGATGGGGTCGCACTCAGCCAAACAGCACAGCACTGGCACCAGTACTACAGGGTGTCAATGTGGCAGTTGGACCGGCGTCAGACTGCAGCAAGGCGACTGAGCTGTTTACGGATAACAATGGCAAGCTGATTTGCATGGCGCCGGTGGTTGGCAAGGGTCCCTGTGCCGGCGATGGAGGTAGCCCACTGGTCGCCAAGCAAGGTAATACACAGGTGTTGATTGGTGTTCTGGGATTTGCGCTCAAGCTGGATGGTTCGCCAGCCGGACAGGCATGTGCGTCGAGCGAGTCATACTCTTTCTTTACGCATGTGTCGCAGTACAGCGGATTCATCACAAGAGCCACCAATCTGACCACGCAAGACTTTTCGGTTGACCCAGGCAACGCCGGCAATGGAACGAGCGGACCACCGGCGACTGTCAGTGCGGGACTGCCTTCCTCTTCGGCGGCGGCACTGGGGTCTGCAGCCAAATTTAATCAATGTATCGGCTTGTTTGCCATCTTTATCGTTTCTGTAATCACTCTCTTTTAATTGAAACCATTTAATGTATGTTTATGTACAGCACTCAATCTTAGCATATAAAGTTGAAAGAAAAACAAAAAACATGGAATGAATCAGAGGAGTGTCCAGTTGTTATCAAGTTTTTATGACCATTGTAAGATTTTTGTCCATCAAGAGGTGTTGTGGCCGAGTGGTCCAAGGCGCTACGTTCAGGTCGTAGTCTGTGTATGCAGGCGTGGGTTCGAACCCCACCGACACCACACTTTTTATTTGTGTGATAGAGAACTCTGTATTGTCGCTGTATTGTATCTTCTCTACACTTCTGTGCCAGGGATTACTTTGCAATCCGACCAAGTGGAGGAGAAGGGAGAGAAGGAGGTGGTGTTTTTTTTTTTTCGTTATGCTATGCGAATGTTTGCTTTGCGGAGTGTTTCTCTGTGCGCTTTCGTTAGACTTTTGTTTCTCTGTTTTGATTGTTGCACTGTAAACAAACAAACATTATTTTTTTTTTGAAGAGAAACAAGAATCACAGACTATGGACAACAACAGCAACAATAAGGCAAATCGCCGTGCAACTGTGGCTTCATCAGCTAATAGTGGAGCTGATGATCACCAGCAGCAACAGCAGCAGCAGCATCGCGGCATGTCAGCAGAATCGAATGTGCCATCCCGTTCTTTTCGACGCATGACTACAACGGATATCCCTCATAACCGCGGCAGCTATGCACCATCTGCAGCCACCCGTGCCTCCAGCTCAGCATCAGGTGGCTTAAGCAATTCACAGCAGACGCAGACAAAGCCACTCAAATCGGCGTTGAAGAAGAGTAGACCATCGTTGCCAGCAATTGACGAGATGAATTCGAGCTTCACCGGTGAGATCATTGACCAGAACTTTGAATTCAACAGTGGCAGTAACAATATTATCTTAATTACCGGATCACCCATTGTGCCGCTAGATGGCCGCAGGAAGTCAGCAGGAAGAAGAGTAAGTTTTGCACCAAAGACAATTGTGAAGGAATTTGCAAAAAGCGAATCTGATTGGGGAAGAATTAACGAAGCTAATAATATTATTAGTATGAATAACTCAAATATTCCTCATAGTGTGTCAAACTCTTCTTCACGGGGTGTGGGTTTTGCAGGTGCATTTGATGATGATGATGATGACAATGATGACAATGATGACGATGACGACAATGATGACGAAGATGGTGACAATGGAGATGATAATGGAATGGGTGATATTAATATGAATAATACTGAGATTTCATTTGGCAATAACAGTAACAATACTAATATTAATAATAGTAGTCGTCGCCGCTCATCTAGTTCACGTGGAAGTATATTAGAGGGAGATAATTTATTTGAGATTCCAAACTTATCAACAGTAGGAAATGGAGGGTATGTTGAAGATGAATCGACTTTAAATCTATCCTTTGGACGTAGATTGGTCGCAAGCATTAATCCAAACTCGCTGAATTCAATCAGTAATCCTAACAATGTTAATACTAATAGTGGTAGTGGCAGCGGTGGATTTGACCAATTGGATGATACACGCGATATAACTGGAATATCGATGATGAGTTCATTTGGACAAAGCTTTGAGGCATCGCTTGCAGGTTCATTTGATGAATCATCTCATAATATGCATTATGGCAGTAATGGTAGTGGTTGTACTAGTACTAATGATAGTAAAAGAAGTAGCATTAAAAGCATTGCATCAAATAGAGAAATGTCAATGTCCATTGATCAATTAATGTTTAATAATATGCCCCAAAATAACTTACATCAACAGCAACAACAGCCAGAACAGGAACAGGAACAGGAACAACAGTTTGATGATTTGACAGATGATTTATTATTAAACTCTCCACAGGTTGAAAAGCTTACTATGAACCAAGAATCACATCGCACACTGCCATCATCTTCTTCATCCTCAGCAACATCTACAGTGCATTTTAACATGTCAAACTCAGATACCGAATCAGATGATAGCGACGACAATATGGACAATGTTGACGATGTTGACGATGCTAACGATGTTGATGGTCATGTTGATGATGCTGCCAATGTTGATGAAGTTGATAACATTGCTACTCTGGATGATATTCGCAATGAGCAGCCATCATTTGGTGAAAGTGACATTATGGACATTACCGCGCCTGTCGCTCCACTACAGTCCTCTCACGTTAAAAGTGATCAGCAGCAGAACCAACCTCAGCTTCAGTATCAGCACAGTGAATCTGAGTTTGAATTTGAGTCAGAGCCAATTGAATCATCATTCACTGGTATGATTGACACTGGCTCAGAGACTGACATGGCTATGGACATAACTGGCTGTGTTGGTGGAATTGCTACAGTCAGAGATGTACATTCATCTCAGCAATCACTTAGACACCCACTCCCTCCACTGCTTCAACAGCGGCAACCGCAGCAGCAGCAGCAGCAGCAGCAGCCAGCTCAACTAGAAGATGCCGACATGGACATGGACATGGACATGGATAATAATAATAATAATGATAATGAACACTTGGCTATTAATGAAGATGGTAGAATTAATGGTGTTGTTGATGACGATGAAGACGATGAAGACGATGAAGATGGTGATGCAATGGATGTTGACTCAGCTACAATGAACGTGACTCGTTGCTTTGGCGCTGGTTTATCTGCAAATGAAATTTCAACAGTTGATCAGCATCCTTCGTACACGCCATCTGCCTCTAGCACTGATAATGTACAACCAGTTCAAGCTGCAGAAGAGCTGCCAAGTGAAGATGCTGTTTATGAACCAGAGGAAGAGGCTAGCTGGCTTGATGGAGGAGATGACACTCCTCAACTTCCACCTGGACCAATCACATTCAACGAGTTCCTTCAAATGGTTAGCATTGAATTCAGAGATATTCAGTCAATTACAACATCGCGTGATCATATTAAGAAAGCTAGACTCAGCACCAATAAACCTCATTCATCACGGAGACGCTCAGTTGGAACGCCTGCTGCGGAAGCTTCAGGTCAGGCTGCATTTACTCAAGTCACAAGCTCTGAGGCAATGCTACTCTGTGATCTTTCTACTTTAGCATCGAAAACAATTAATGAATGTATGGAGAGTATATCAGCAATGGAAGAGCAGTTTGCAGTTGACGTGCCTTATTCGGTTCTTAGCTGGCAATATGAACCAACTGGACCCCGAGGAAATCGAGATGAATATGTTGCAATGTTTAAATTCCTGTCTTACAAGTGCAGAATAGAGTCTGACTTAGAATGGCTAACTTGGCAAAACTCAAAACTAAGTGAAGTTTCTGCCAATTATGATCAATCTATTCAAAAGTTACACAGTGATCAAGATGCGCTTGAACAGCAGCTTCGTGGCAACAGCAACAGCAACAACAGCAACAGCAACAACAGCAACAGCAACAACAACAACAACAACACCGATGGACTCATACCTTCAATCTCACAAATGACATCCCATCGTCAACATCTAATGAATGAAATTGAATCTAAGCGTGCACGGCTGGTGGAAATGAGACAACGCGATCATGAGCATGTAGAAGAATTACAATCTGAGCTGGCGGATGTTAATACAGTCATCAGTGGATACAAACAACAGATTGCAGAACACAGCGGGCGTCAGTCGTTAATCACAGCTAGATTGAATGACTTGAATGGGCAAGTCAACTCACTGAAGACATCAATTAACGAGGCTGAACATGCAATTGAAGATACGCACATCACTACAACTGCTGAAGTGAATGACTTGGACACTCGTCAATTGCTCTTTTCATCGCTATCTGGTACTTCATTATCACTATCAGACAATTCAGCCATCGACTCACTAACCTTTGGAAGTATGTGTAAAGTCCAGGCTCATTTCAACTCTGACTCGTCTGTTGCACAATTGACCTTGGACAAGTCTCTTCTTCACGAGTTCCCACAGCAGGCCCAGGATGATATCCAGTTGGTCTTTGATGGTATTCACCCGCTTTTGACCAATCTGTTGCAATCCTCCACAGTCCAGGCATTGACATTGTGGCGCAGTGCGGAGGCTCTTGTGCGCGATGTGATGCGTGCACGCGAGCTCTGCCAATTCGTGATCAGTTCGGCTCATTCACCAGCATCGTTCCATATGTCGGCTCATGTCTATCTCCCCGTTTCTGCACGGTGCGCCAAACTCACAGCCAGCTTCACAGTAAACATCGCTGATGGGAACTACAGCTCATTGACAGTATCTGACCTTGTACAGCAGCTCCAGCTCGAGTGTGACAATCCATCTCAGTTCAGCAGCAAACAGGTGAAACAGCTCATTCAGTCTGTTCAGCAGCATGCAGCAAGGGATGCGAAGAATCTCGGAGATAACAGAGCCGGAATGAATCGATCACGTGGGGTCCTGTCACGCACCGTTAGTCAGCTGACAAAAGCCGTTGCACAGACCGTATCATAATAACGGCCCTACTTCCTCATGTAATCACCCTCACCATTCACACACAAAGCAAAGCAAAACAAAGCAAAACAGAGCAAAACAAACCGCTACCACCCCTTTATTCTTTACTCTTGCATTATTACTATTTTTTTTATTACTATTATCACTATTATCATTAAATTTGATTGTGTTTGTTGATTGCAGTATGCAGCGCAGTATTCGTTTCTTCTTTGATGTGCCGTCATTCTACTCGTATGTTGGTCTCGAGTTGCTGAGACGTCAGACTCGTGAGTGGGCTCGCTCATCTTCAACTGCCGTCCGTGTTGAGCTTGTGCCCTTCCAAGTTCACTACGTGTTCAAAAAGTGCGGAAACTCCAGACCAAGCGACGTTCCTCACAAGAGCAAGTATATGCGTGAGGACATTGCTCGCACTAGCAAGCTCGCTGGCTTCCCGTGGGATAGCATTCCGGACCCATTCCCGTTCAATAGCAAGTCGGCACTGTTGGCTCTCACTGCAATTTCGCGCCGATATGGCAATGACAGCTTGGATTCGGAGATGGCAGCGGCCACGCTTGCCGTGATGCGAGCAGCGTGGACCGACGTGGCTGCAGCCGATGGGTCGGGTCGCCGTGTACGCCAAGTTCCGGACAGTGTAGACACGGTGGTTGCTGCATTGGAGCGTGCTGGAATCACATCATTCTCGGATGGTGCTTCAGTCGCTGATGTTGTCAATGCGGCGCAGAACGATGTCGATACCTTGAACTCTTTGCGCACGAATTCGTCCGAGTTGCTGGAGAAATTCAATGGATTTGGCGCACCATCATTGCTCGTTAGCACAGATGGTCCCGGCCTCAATGAGACGCTGATCTGGGGATCCGATCGTTTGGAGACGGTGGCAAACATGCTTGACTTACCATACACTCCTATTCGTAACGACTCGCATTCTATCAATGCAAAGTATTAAAAGCAAACAACTCGTTTGATTATTTATTTTTTTCAAAGACTGTTCCAGGGTAGGTTTTGCAAGTCGCTTTCTTTAAGGGCAGCCAGGCTATCGGCTGCATCAAGCACACTTGCGAGCTCTGGACAAGTTGAGCGGTAGTTATGGTGTTGATTGTATGGATTCCTTGCGTATCGCTTGGCCTCTAGCGATTCATCACCTGCTCCAAATGGATGCTTTGAGAAACGCTCTGCTGTAGCAGCCTCAGCTTTGCGAATCCCTTCATCCACGACAAATGTTGGTGATTCAGATCCAATGTAAGTAAAAGCATTGCATGGAATGGCCAAAGCTTGACGATGCAACTCGACAAAGCGACGGCGTTTGAACGAGAAGCCCACCACTGCGATCTTCTGTGGATACCTGCCTGTTGCCTCACGAAATCGACAGATGCCAAACAATACATTTTCGAATGAGTCTCGTGCATGTTCCTCAAGTACAATACGGTTGACTTCATCCGCGAATTCTGGGATATCAAGTGAACGAGCAATGTCAAGATACGATCGTGCCTCTGTCAATGGCTGTTCTGTCTTCTCTAAACGGCGAGTAGCACCTCCGCTAAACACAACGAGGCCTGCTCGCCTGTTGGAATTCAATTCCGTGGCCAGACTGAGTGCCTGTCGAACATGCTCTACGTAACTCGAGATGTCTGCCTCACTTCGCTGGTATGGTTCAAGGATCCACGAGTCGAGACTGTCGAGCGTGCCTCCAGTGTAGATTGCGTGACCCGGAACAAGTATGAGGTGGTCAATATCAGGCATTGTTTCTTTTTTGAGTGGTTGAGAGAGCGAGAGAGAAGAGAGCATTGTAGCAAAAACATAGATGACAGCCAGTGCCATGGGATCAACAAATAAAAAGTGTGGTGTCGGTGGGGTTCGAACCCACGCCTGCATACACAGACTACGACCTGAACGTAGCGCCTTGGACCACTCGGCCACAACACCTTTCGATGATTCCAGTTAAATGGAAGAGAATGCAACCAGTTACATGAGCAGACATATTGCCACATTACTGTGTTTCCCCCTGTTTCCAGGCAAATCTGAGTCCAATCTCCATTCTGACATATATAGAGGACAGGAAAGGGAAAAAAGAAAAGGGAGTACACTAAAGCATAAAGTGTATTGCCTCAACTGGAATGTCAAGCAACAATGTTATCGGAGGGGGGGGAGGAGAATGAGCCGATGTGTGAGGTGAATCGTAGACTGTCTGGTAGTCCTGAATCAAGGTAAAGTAGCAGCGGTAACAGCACTATCTGTGGCGGTCGAATCATCAATACAGACCACTACAGCAGCCACGACCATCCTACATTCTTGTTCGTTTTCGACACTCGGCTTAAAAGTAGCCAGCAACACTCGGTACATATGGTACTGGAAGCATGATGTTGCTTGCTGAAGCTGGAACGCGACCCCGCTCTTGGGGAGGGGAGCACATAAATGATGCCGACGTTCTGTGCAATGTCAATGCGGCCAGCGAAATCAATGACGTTACACTTGGGTAATGTTCAGCTTCCGCATCTCTCTACATTTTCAAACAATAAAAAAAAATGGAGCAGGAAAATATAGACTTTGTCAACCTGAATCTCGATTTGCTCGACGATCCCAGCTTCTTGGAGTCTTTGCTGCCTGCGACTGACGCCGGGGCTGTTGCCGTCGATGTTGTAAACACGGCATCTCTCAATCTTGACAACAACAGCAACGACAGCGGCAGCAACAACGCGAGCAGCAGCAACAGTAGCGAACTCTTGCCAGCCGACCTTGCCAACAACGTATCATTTATCAACAATCTTAATCCAGAGTCGCTCCTGGCTGGATTGGATCTGCCGACTTTTAGTACTTCAATCGAATCTGCTGCGACGGCTGCTGCTGCTGTTGCTGCTGCTGCTGCTCGTTTGGAATCTGTGGAGCCAATTGCAACCGTGTCGAACGGCACTGAGGCAATGCAGATTGAAAAGGCTCCTGTAGCTGGCTCGAGCAATAGTGAGAAGATGGAGGAGGTTGAAGAGGATGCTAATGCCGTTTACTGTATTTGTCGCAAATCAGATGATGGAACCCCAATGGTCCAGTGCGAGGAGTGTCAGGAATGGTTCCATTTCAGCTGCGTTAAACTTCGACGTGCTCCTCCTGCCAACAGACCTTGGAAATGTCCTTCTTGCCGTGCATCCGCTGCTAAGGCCACCACTACGTCAGCATCGACATCAACATCGACCGCAACATCGAAAGGTGCTCGCACAGCTTCAACTAAGAAGCACCAGCGGCAGACTGGCTCTGCCTCTCAGCCATCAGACTCTCCAGCCATTGTGCCAGCCAATATCACCACCGCTGCTGCTGCTGCTACTAATACTGCTTCTATTGCTAATACTGCTGCTGTTGTCGCGGCATCTTCTGGAGATCCCACTAACACTGGAACAGCTATTAATCATGCTCAAAGCACAACCACTTCTGCTGAACTTAAAAACAGAAAGCGAGCTTCCCTTGATGCTCAATCGTCGACCACCGAAGTTGTAGAAGGAGTGAGCGCTTCTCGCCGTTCGACGAGCACTGCTGATAGCGATGGACAGCCGCCTTTGAAGATCCGCAAAGCTTCATCTGGCGCCAAAGTCACACCCGCATCAAACTCACCGAATGGCTCTCAAGCATCAGCCAAGATTGGCAATGTGGCTACAGCTCGGTCACGGGCAGCGGGACAGAGTCCGGCAGCGCCAGGCAAGAGTGCCGTGCCATCCGTAGCAGGTTCCAAAATCAGCAACAGCAGTAACAGTAGTAACGGTAGCAGCAGCAAGATTGGAGCAAGTCGAGCTCCTGTGGCGACATCTGCGACAGCTGTGCGCAACCTGGCTTGCAATGGATTCTTCGATGCTCTGATCAACGATGCTTCTGCCAAGACACTGCATCCGTCGGACGATGCCCGCGACGTAGCTGTGCGCAGACTAGCCAGCGCAATTGAAGCTGCAATATTCGAGGCTTTTGGCCACGATGGTCGTCCTGTAGCTTCAGCCTCAAAGAATGGACATCAGGTTAGCCCATTGTACAAGAGCAAATCACGCTCGTTACTGTACAATCTCAAGGATGCGGGGAATGCGCGCATTCGCGAGGCACTGCTTAAGGGTGATTTGAAACCTGCACAGTTTGTGGCCATGTCCAACGAAGAGCTTGCCAACGACGAGCTGAAGCGGTTGGCCGAGGATGTCCGCGAAAAGAGTCTGCTCCAAACAGTCAAGAAGCGCGTTGATGGCGATGCCAAGGCAAAGGCTGAACAGCTGGGCCACCAGGCAGTGGAGATGCTGGCAAGCTCATCGACCAATGCTGTGCCAAGCGCAGCAATGGCAGACCAGACCGCAGATGCTCTGCGTGCATTGAGCGCCATTGTTGCCGAGGCTGCTCCGATTGAAACTGACGGCTCTGGCACTCAAGATAACCAAGATGGCGCCACGGCTGAGATTGCTGATGAAGAGCACGATGGCACTGATGACCTCGGAACTGGGCATGGCGCTGCTCACGACGATGATGACATGTATCTGCCACCGCCTCTTACGCCGCCTCCGATTCAGGAAGAGATCCCATCCTGGGCTGGCGAGTTTGATTTCCCACTTGTATCTCACTTCCCAACTCAGCTCGTCAGTGTCGGCGGTCGTAGTTTGGATTCGCTCGTCCCTTTGGTCGGCACCAGTTCCTCGGTAATGGTGTCCCTTGGGAAGATTTTTATCCCACCGTGCATCTTGGTTGATGGTCGTATCCCTGTCACAGACTGTGAAAAGTATCTGCGTCCAATGCGGCCATCCACTACGAGAGAAGTGGCTTTGGCTCTGCTCACAGTGCCTCCGTCAATATTGGCATCGTCATCAGACTCTAGCAGCCAACCTGTGTCACCTGATACTCCTGTCGAGCCATCAGACATTGGTATTTCCAGCGTGGTTGATCATTTGCGGTCAAAGCAGAGATGGGGCGTCGTTAAGCTGCGCAACAACTATGTCCATGATTTTTACCTTGTGCCAGTGCGCAGCGGAGAGCCACTTCCGGACATTTTTGAGTACATGCTGGGCGACAAAGGTGGTGTGCATTTGGACCATGGCTATTACGATCATGTTCAACAACGTGCTCGAACAGATTTGCTCTTTGCTCTTCTTATTGTTTTTAAAGAAGGCAAGGATCCCCACGCTTCAACAAGGCAGTCAGCTATATCGCGGCCTGCCCCTCCTCCAGCTCCTCTGCCACCGATGCCGATACCGCCACCTGCACAAAGAACGACTCCTCCGATGCTAATGCAGCCAGCCTCAGTTCCAGCTCCTGTTCCAGTTCCAGCTCCAGCTCCACTTGCCATCTCCTCTGGTCTTTCAGAGCTGCTGGCCAAAATATCTGCCAAACCCACGGACAATGCACAAAGTACATCCCAGCCAGCAGCTTCCTTTAATTTGTCTGCTATTCTGGCTGCAGCTTCAGCCTCAACTTCAACTTCGAAGCCACCAGCACCCTCTGCAACACCTCCCCAGGTAACACCAACTGCTGCAGCATCACAAACTGGCAATGGAATTTCACCATCCGCTGGTTTGCTAAAGTTCATTTCTGGAGCTTCTAATCACAATTAGCTTGTCTTGTTTTTTTTTTTATTCTGTCTTGTTCATTTTTAACTATTAATATTTTCTTTTTAATTGATTGACCCGTATACTTTAACTCAGAACGTTAATCATACTTTAGTAGATGAAGTGAGTGTCAAATTGATGCAAAAGTAGCCCAGCATTGTGGATTGTATTTTATTATTAGCGCGGATTTCGCTTCAAAGGAAAAACAAAACAAAAAGCAGCAACAGTAAAAGCAGCAATAGTAGCAACAGTAGATCTGATCAAGATGACGCCGCTACCACCAGCCTGGCTGCTAATTACAGGCACACCTCGTTTGTGTCAGTTCTCTCAGCAGCTGCTGCCCATTGGACTCATGATACGATTCGTGCGCGTCCACGACCCTCACCTGGAAACTATGAAAGCCGCCACAGCAACATCCACAGCAACGTCCACAGCCTCAGTGGCAGAACGACCAAAGCGAAAGCAACCACTCAATGCAACGACAGCGGCAGTACCAGATGCACTTCTTCCGTCGAATTTTGCTTGGAAACGACCTGGACTAGCTCAATATCTGCAGTGTCGAAAGGCAGTTGTTCACGAATTTGCAATGCAGCCATCGCCGGTATTTCGTGGATGGGGATCAAACGTTTACTTCAGAGATGACATGGCTGACCATGTTCAGGCTCTGATGGTCATGGCAGTACTGTTAGAACTGCGTGAAGTTATTAAGAAACACCCATCAACAGTCTCCACGCAGATACCGAACGACAGCACATTGAGTTTGAGTTTAACGATACCCGCAATGCACACATCAAACATGATTCCTGAAAAAGATGCACACCTGATTGAACAGCTTGACAATCGGAACTATCAATCACTTTATTCAGCAATACGACGCCATTTATCAAGTGGTGAACATTCGACAATCGGGTTCGACAAAGACGCCTCATCGGAGCCATTCTTACAATTTGATGGCAGAGTGCTGACAAATGGTTCATCTGCACTGACTCATGCTCTTCGGTCAATACTTAATCTCTGTCAGAATGATCAGGTAGTAACAACAGTCTACTTTAAGCACTCCACTCTAGCTGCAAACGTTGCGTATCTTCTCCAAAGGCTTTGTTGTTATCTCCACTAATTTCCCGTTTTTTTTTATTGCTCTTGCTCTTGCTTTTTGCTTTTACGCCTTGCTTTTTGCTTTTGCTTTTGCCTTTTAGAGCAACTTCATCTCTATTTTTTCTTTGACTTGCCTTCAAGATGAGCACCGTGAGTACCAGTGGAAGCGAGGCCGACGCCACAGCAAACAGCGTCTCAGCTTCTATCCCAGTATCCGGTATTGAAGCAGAAGCAGAAGCAGCAACCACAGCAGATCTCTCCCAGCTCGCTTGTTTGGCTGACTTTTTGACCAAGACAATTCCTCTCGAACAAGTTGCCCATTGCAAAATTGTTCGAACCACGACATCCCCACTGCGGATATTGCCATTGGACATGTTTGCACAGCCAGTGTATCGGATCTATATCGAGAGAGGGTCTCCACTGCAGCTGCCTACTGAGTGCACGGCAAACGGGCACGTCACAGCACAACCCACTGCTGATGGATGGCTCACTATGGAAGCGCTGGGTGCAACGACAGCCCGGGCGTCCAAGTACACTCTGTCAGCAGTTTCTCTTATCGGCGAAGATACAAAACAGGAGATTGGACAGGTTAAATCAAACTTTGTAGGCACCGAGTTTGCGCTATATGAGTCATTGCAGAATAAACATAGTCGGCGAGAGACATGTGCAGTCATTTATGAGACAAATGTTCTTGGATTCAAAGGTCCTCGGCGGATGAATGTGATCTTGCCAGCGGTTGGCGATCCTGGCCAGCCAATACCACATTCACCTGACACATCAAGCTTGCTATCAGCTCTAAGAAGAGTACATCGTGCTCAGCAGCAGCAGCAGCAGCAGCAGCAACAACAACAGCAGCAACAAAGGGAAGGTGGTAAGAGTAGCAGCAGCAGCAGCAGCAGCATTGGAGCTGATTCGACACTCCCGGATGGCATGGTTTTACTTAGCAATCGACGTCCTCAATGGAATGAAACTACCGCCTCGTATATTCTCAACTTTGGTGGTCGAGTCACGGTTCCATCGGTCAAGAACTTCCAAATTGTTCACGAACAGGATCCCGACTACATTGCGATGCAATTTGGTCGCATTTCAGACAATGAGTTTACCCTCGATGTACGATATCCGTTTACAATATCACAGGCGGTCAGCGTCGCCTTAACATCCTTAGATCCTAAGCTTGCTTGCGAATGATTTCCTTTCGTTTTTTAAAAGAAAATAAAAGATAGCAATATATAAAGGTGGATTCTAAATGAACTTTGTAACCACAGCATCGCTCAGAATGTTAGTATGCTGATACTGACGCTTTCCTGGTCCAGTACCATATTCGCCAGCAATCTGGCCATTGCCATGGACGCGATACTTGTAGATGGTCAAGCCCTCCAGTCCAACTGGGCCACGAGCGTGAGTCTTGTTGGTGCTGATACCAATTTCGGCACCAAAGCCATAGCGGAAGCCATCGGCAAAGCGTGTGCTGGCATTCCAAAACACACCGGCTGCATCGACCATGCGCATGAAGCGATCAGCAACGGCAGAGTCTTCGGTGATAATACAGTCAGTGTGCTTGCTTCCATGAGTGTTAATGTGACGAATGGCCGAGTTCACGCTGTCGACAACCTTGACGGCAATCTCGTGGTCAAGGAACTCGGTGTCATAGTCAACATCTTCACTGCGTACCAACAGAGCCGAGGATGCAGAGATATCAACAGCCTTGATAATGGCATCGTAGCTTCGTTCATCTGCATGGATCTTAACCTTCTTGTCAGCCAATCCTGCAGCCACTTTGGGAAGCACAGTGTCGACAACGGACTCGTGCACAAGCAACGTCTCCACAGCGTTGCAGGCGGCTGGATAGTCGGTCTTGGCATCAACTACAACCTTGACGGCCTTTGCTACATCGGCGGCCGAATCGAGATAGATGCTGCACAGGCCATCAGCGTGGCCAAGAACTGGAATGCGAGTTGACTGCTGGATGTTGCGAACCAGTGCCTTGGATCCGCGTGGCACAACCATGTCAATGTATTGATCCTGGTCGAGAAGGGCTGAAATCTCTTCGCGGGTCGATACATTCTGCACCGCCGTGGCTGGGAAATCGACATCGCTTGGAAGCTTGGCGGTGGCAATGGCCGTTTGGACTGCTGATGCGAGGATGGCATTCGTGCGGGCAGCTTCTTTGCCACCTTTCAGAATGGCTGCATTGCTGGACTTGATTGCCAATGCGGCAATGTTGACGACAACCTCAGGACGCGCCTCAAAGATAACCAGGAGGGATCCAACCGGAGTGGAGACGCGATACAGATCGAGACCATCATCCAAACGAGTTGCCAATGAAACGCGACCAATCGGGTCCGGAAGACTGTCGACATCTAGCACACCCTGTACCATCGCAGCATACTTTTCGCCACCTTTGCCTTCGAGGTCAAGTCGTTTGAACAGAGAGGCAGAGAGACGGCCAGCTTCAACCTCAGCCTTGGCAGCCTCGAGGTCGGCGCGGTTGGCAGCGAGGATCTCTTCGCGCTGTTCCTGGAGTACCTCAGCGAGACGGCGAAGCACGATTGACTTGTGTTCAGTGGTGACGAGCTGGAGTCTGTTGGCAGCATCGCGCGCAGCCTTTGCAACGTCAACTGCACTGCTGGTAGTATTGCCGGACATCTACTGCTTATTTGCTTGTGTGCTTATTTGCTTATTTGCTTGCCTGTTTGCCTGTTTGCCTGTTTGCTTGATTTCTGCTGATTGTGGAAATGAACAAACCGAGCAATTATGACCAGTATCAGTCATTATGGCCAGCTGACTCTGGTCGGTCACGCTCCCTTTGCCCTCTCTCCCGTCTCCCGTCTCCCGTCTCCCATCATGTTACTCTACTTGCTCCCCGGTTTGAGTCAGAGTGCTCGATTCCTCTCCTCGCTCGTGAGGTGCTGTTGTCACATACAGACATGTCATATCATTTTTGACTTGCTCATCGATACGTGACTGCCCTGATTCACGCTGTTTTGTTGCTGTCTGAAAATCAACTATCTTGCAACAAAAAAAAACAACCTTGGTCCGTATCAGCCCGGGTTGGGGTTTCGCCTTTCGTCCTCTTCTGCCCTCCTGCTTCTTTGCCGTCGTCGAACACTCTTTCTTCTGCTTCTGCTTCTGCTTCTGCTTCTACTTCAGCACTGCTTCTACTTCTGCACCGCTTCAGCACTGTCTTCATATCGACATTGTTTTCTTTCTCTGAACTGAACTGAAATCATGAAGTTCGCACAATACTACGCCGAACACAAGACTGCGTTTCCTGCCGAGTGGCAGGCTGCAGGTGTGTGGCTCGACTACGAGGCACTGAAGACGTTTATTCGCGGACACATTGCTCGCTACAACAAAAAGCAAACTGCAACCCACGTGGCCAATGCAGCAGCAACAACAACAACAACAGCAACGACGACGACCACGACAGCAGCAGCGTCATCAACATTGTCATCGACAGCTAATCGATTGATGGATGCACTTTCCACGCTCAGTCAGAGCACTCCTGAGTTTGTGACGATGCTTGAGTCTGAGCTTGCAAAAGTGTCTAAACACTATGCACAACTAGTTTCTCAGCTGGAATCGCGCGCCAATGCAATTCTCACTCAATCTACTGGCATGAATGGAGATTATAATGAATTGTGTGGACTATTGAAGGATATTGCGCAGACGGAGGCTTATGTGTTTTTGAACTTTACTGGAATGACCAAGATACTGAAGAAGCATGACAAGCACTCAGCATTGGACATTCGAGAAATGTTTGTACGTGAGACTTCGTTTTTGAATCCAGATATTTATGCAAAACTGACTTCAATTCGTGAGAAGGTGTCAAAGCGTGTTCGTGATCATTATGGCAGCAATAGCAGCATTGGAACTAGCTCGTCAATCACTCCGGTTGGCTCGGTGGTGAATGGAGGCTTGCCTGGCTCTGCCACTCCATTTAACTCAGTGAATGATACTGGATTACAGCATTTAATGCTGCCCGTATCAACGCCAGTGCCATCAATAGAGACAGCCAGCCTGCCGTATTCTGTAAAGTCGAGACGTCGCATATTGGTCACCCATCAGGGAAAGCATGGAACGGACATTATTGGAGTAGTCCTGGATGCAGCAGCCAGACACCATTGTTTATTGGAAGACTTTATGCTGTCCAGATTGAATCACAATGTGACATTTGGTGCACTATTACACATTCCCACTGGAAGTTTGGATTTCTTTAAGGACTTGGTCAACGGTGCCATTAAATGGGACGGAAAGCTGGTATTTGACGTTCAGGACATAAATTCCGATAGTGTGGATGGATTTGATTATGGATATAAGAACAATATCCCCGAAAAGGGAATTCGAATGGCTTATCCATTGCAAGATGCGCCTTATCCGGATAGAATCAAATACGCAGCCACCGTATTGAACCAGAATGGATTGAGCACTGAGTTTTTGGATGACTGGACTAAGCTGCTATTAAAGTACATGATCTCTGTGGAAAGGATGAACGTACTGAATAAAAATGGACCTCATTTGATATGCATTGATTACATTCTGAGCGTTCCTCATACTCTCAATTTAGATGAGCTGCGCAGTGAGTTAATTAGAATCAGCTCGATGCACCAGTCGGACGTTGCCATCCAACTGCATAATGTATTTAGACGCAATAAGCGACTGGTTGTGTTTGATATGGATTCCACATTAATCCAACAGGAAGTCATTGATGAGATTGCGCGCGAAAACAATGTGATGGATAAGGTTGCAGAAATTACTGAGGCTGCAATGAATGGTGAAATTGACTTTAAAGAATCTCTGCGCAGAAGAGTCTCCCTCCTTAAGGGCACTCCTGTGTCAGTGTTGGATAAGGTTAGAGATAGATTGGTGTTCACAGAAGGAGCCCATTATTTATGCAGAGCTCTTAAGCGACTTGGCTTCAAGTTAGCAGTGATATCTGGTGGATTCATCCCACTCGCTAATTATGTCAAAAACGAGCTTGGATTAGATTATGCATTTGCAAATAACTTGAAAGTGTCGCACGATGGGCTCCATTTGACCGGTGAGACCATTGGCCCAATTGTTGATGCTGAGCGTAAAGCCGAGTTGTTAGAAGTCATCGCTCAGGCTGAATCTGTCAATTTGGATCAGGTGGTAGCTATAGGCGATGGTGCCAACGACCTGAAGATGCTGGCAAGGGCGGGTCTGGGTATTGCTTTCAACGCCAAGCCTCAGGTCCAGTCTAAAGCGCGCGCTCGCATCAACCAAAAGAGTCTCAAGTATGTGCTTCAGCTTCTTGGTTACTCTGAACAAGATGCAACTGAGCTCAACGATGCAATTTAATAATTACTCCTATACTTTGAGCTTTAGCTTTTAGTTTAGCTTTGGCTTGAGTTTTAGTTTAGGTTTTTTTTCTAATTGGTTAATTTTTATGTCCGTTTTTTTTTTGTTTTTTTACACGAGAATGTTGGGCATTACACCCTAGTCTACCACTCGGTCCAATCAGTCAGCCAACCAACTAACCAACCAACTATCCATCCAACTATCCATCCACCCACAGAAGCTATAGGCCAGCTAGTCAGACTGTTGAGAGAAGGTGGGTGGGTATGTGGTGGGTCTGGTCGGTCATTTTATGCATTCATATCCAGTACAAGTCACCAACTAACTCTCACTCTCATTCGAAACACGCCTTCTCAGCTCTCACTTTGCAGACACTTGTTCGAGAGGACTCTCTCTCGTTGATACCGTATACCAACCACTCCACCTGTTTATTTTCTTTGTGTACAGGCACCCTCTGTCTCTTGACTTCCGAAAGGACAAGTCCCTTGCTGTTGTGCAGTAGTCTGAACAGCGAGTTGGACCCCTTCTTGTCAACTGGGCTCGTTCATTTCACTTCGCTCTCTTGTTTTTTTTTTCTTCCTTCTTCCTTCTTCCTTCTTCCTTCTTCCTTCTCCAGCTTTATTATTAGTTTTTTTTATTTCGAGACTTCATCAGCGTCAGCAATATAGCCTTCTCCCCCTCCGTGTAGTCATCATACCAGTACAACAGCAGGTCAGCGATGGGTAATGTGCCGTCCAAACGGGCAGCCGGAAGAAGTGGCTCTAACGGTACATCAGGACACAATAGACACAGTTTGGCACTTGATTCCGACAATAATCAGTCGTCTCCTTATAAACTAGAACGAACGCATACTGCTCCTCCAGCCCTCAATGCCTCATCTGCTCTTGCCTCCCATGCTGGTCTGTTTAGAGCCCCAATAAATGCAATCAGAAAGCGCAGCTCAGTAACTGACCTGGACTCCCATTCGAAGCAGCAGCAGCAGCAGCAGCAGCAGCAGCAGCAGCAGCGGCAACCGCAACAGACAGCAGCAGTGGGTGCGTCAAATAATGTAGGGCTGGCCCTAGCTAGAACCACCTCGGAGCCTGATATCGCTACAGCCTCCGATGTGTCGAATGATGTTGAAAATAGAAGGCATGTATTGGAAACAATTAAAGAGGCCAGCTCGTCAACATCACCAGCAATTGAGCCAGTTAAAGTGAATGTTCCTGATGCTACAATTGACTCTCTGTCGCAGATTAATGCTAATAATAGTAATGATGTCAAGAGCAATAGTACTACTGCTGATACCATCAATACTGTCAATGGGAATGGAGCTACTAACAATAATACTAATAATGAAAAGAATGAGAATGAGAATGAGAATGAAAAGGAAAAGGAAACTTCATCCATTGCATCAACTGGGTCTACTGCAGCAGCCACTACCAATACAAATACTAATACTAACAGTGGATTATTGGCGGTGGATAGCAATAGTAATAGCTCAAATAGTAGTGCAGCAAGTGTGCCCGTGTCACGCATTATAGGTAGACCACCCACACAGACAGAATCAGCTATAGCGGGCTCAGCAACAGCAATATCACCATATAACAATAGACCAGCAGACTCAATTTTGCGTAGCTTGCCGGGAAGCAGACAGGAGAGCACCATGTCACTGACGAACTATCTATCAACGTCGGCAGGATCAGTTACTATAGTCACTCATCCAGAAAAGAGTCACAAAGGATTCAATGTGGACGATTTCATTAGAAGACTGTTGGAAGTTGGATTTTCAGGCAGAATTACTCGCCACATTTGCTTGAAAAACACTGAAATTGTTGCAATCTGCAGAGCAGCCAGCGAGATATTCCTGTCTCAGCCTACTTTACTAGAGCTGTCGCCCCCTGTTAAAATAGTGGGCGATGTCCATGGCCAGTACACTGATTTATTGAGACTGTTTGATCAGTGCGGATTCCCACCTCAATGCAATTATCTATTTTTGGGAGACTATGTGGACAGAGGCAAACAGAGCTTGGAGACAATGTTGCTATTGCTTTGCTACAAGATTAAATACCCAGATAACTTCTTCCTTTTGAGAGGAAACCATGAATGTGCTAATGTTACTCGTGTGTATGGCTTCTGGGATGAATGCAAACGTAGATGCAACACCAAAGTGTGGAAAACCTTTGTATCCATGTTTAATACCCTGCCCATTGCGGCAATTGTAGCCAACAAGATATTCTGTGTCCATGGCGGACTCTCTCCCTCATTGGAGAGCATGGATGACATAAGACGTATAAATAGACCAACCGATGTCCCCGATTTTGGTATCACAAACGACCTGCTATGGAGCGATCCCTCAGAAACTGCATTTGAATGGGAAGACAATGAGCGTGGAGTATCCTATTGTTTCGGCCGTAGTATAATTACTCAATTCTTACAAAAGCATGAGTTTGATTTGGTTTGTAGAGCTCACATGGTAGTTGAGGATGGCTATGAATTTTTCAATGGCAGACAGCTTGTAACAATCTTCTCTGCACCAAACTACTGTGGTGAGTTTGACAATAGTGCCGCAGTAATGAATGTCAATGAAGACCTCCTTTGTAGCTTTGAGATTCTCAGACCATTAACAGAGCCGATACAACTTGTAATGCGACGCATCGGAACAAACTATCACAACAGAGCAAAGCGAATCTCTCAAATCATCTCAACATAGTTTTGTAACTTTCTACATTTTAATTATCTTTTTTTTATCTTCATTCAATGCTCCATCCTCTCTCTTTAAAGCCATGTCTAACATCAAAATAATGAATGATTCTTTAAATCTTAAAAAGTTCTCTCAATGGCAGACAGGAGGGCGTAGAGAGTCTTGAGGACGGGGG
>MU602673.1:46739-88929 GCA_025201865.1 Ramicandelaber brevisporus | reverse complement strand
AAGTCCATCAAGAGCATTGGTGAGCTGCATTACTTCCGAGCCTTCCTCGGCGATGTCAATTCAGTTGGCCATTGGCAAGACCGAAGCCGCTACCTCCGATTGGTTACAACACCACTTCAACTGCGTAACTCGTTATGGTATCGACACTTGCTGGCCGAGTACAAGCGAGAATGCAACCACCATCTGGAAGCTGTGCTCATGCCATTGGCTCGTATTGGTTTCATTGACCCTGTCCACCTTTCTCGCTGTCAAAACACGCCAACTCGCTCCACCAACATCCATCTGCGTCTATCGCACTTCAAAAACCTCTCCCCAGTATCCGCACTGGACATGGTTTTGTTGCCGTCTCATTTGCTTTCCAACTGCTCTATCCAATACGGTATTAACGGTGGATTGCATTCCTATCTCGACCACACTGTTGTTGGCGTCAGCTTGCCTCTGCAGCAGCCCAGTACTGGTGACGAGATTGATACATCAGTTGACATTCCATCATTCTACAGCCAACAGCCGCCAGTTCCAGATATCCACATTCCTATCAATGCTCCAGCCAAATACCACTCCGTCACAACAACATTCAAGTTCAAGGTTGGCAGCAGCATCAGCAATATCAGTACGGAAACGATTGTCAGCCGCACCAGCTCGCCACACAAGCATCCTTCTCACAAAGATGCAAATGCACTCTTCCTCAGAGGATTGAAACTGCTGGGCAATGGTAGATTTCTATCGTCATACATACCACAGCAACAGCAACAACAGCAACAACAGCGAAATGAACCATTGCCTACTGTCCAATCTGCACAACAACAACAACAACAACAACAACAACAACAACAACAACAACAACAACAACAACAACAACAACAACAACAACTGTCAAAAGGTTATAAAAACACATACGAGGATAACCTCACACTACTCTACAATAAACTACATGAATTGGTTGATGAAACAAGTTCAATCACTCAGCTTGGCGCAATTCGGGATGCACTTCAAATCAACTCATCAACCACAGCAACTTCAACTGCAGCTTCCGTATGGGAAATTAATAAAGCAGTTGAGCGACTTAAAGATGTGATTCCAAATCCTCAAACATTTGACAACTCTGAAATGCTGCAGGAAGCCAGTGATATCATCAAATTAAT
This sequence comes from Ramicandelaber brevisporus, assembly GCA_025201865.1. Classification (NCBI taxonomy): domain Eukaryota; kingdom Fungi; phylum Kickxellomycota; order Ramicandelaberales; family Ramicandelaberaceae; genus Ramicandelaber; species Ramicandelaber brevisporus. The sequence goes on along the minus strand of MU602673.1, from coordinate 87,787 downwards.
TAAAAATAACCAAACATTGACAATAGCAGAAGCCGTAGCAGAATTAGATATTGTGCCAACTGAAGAAGGCGGATGGAAATCAAATTCACCTGGTGGCAAGTTGCACCCCCGGATGAGGAGATATCTCAACAAGTGGCTGGATGATAACAGTAGCAAGCCGTATCCACCGATGGTTGAAAGAGCGGAGTGGGCTAAGATAGCCGGTGTCGATGTCAAGAAGATTACTACGTGGTTCTATACTCAGAGATATAACAGACGGAAGACTCAAAACGTCACAACCACTGCAGTTAAAGTTTGATTCTGTCTCTGTTCTGCATCTCTTTAATACTATATCATTTTTAATTAGTTTTTTTATGCTTTAATTTATTCAGTATGTTTCCAGTACATCTGCCAATGCCTTGTCAAGTCAGGCGGCTTTGTATCACAATTCATTCGCTCATCAACTTTGTCCATCGGCAAGTGAGCTTGGCTCCACGGAGTATTCCTTTGCTGTTGACGATGATTTTGGGACCACGAGCTGGCGTGGCTTCGCAGTGAGCACGGTAGATTTGCCAGAGAGTCTCGGTAATGAGTTTTGTTGTTGCTGGCGCATATTTGCAGATACGTCCGCTGAATGCGATGACATCTCTCCATTCGACGTTGTTGAATTTGTTTGGTTGCTGTGGCTGCTGTGGCTGTGGTTGTTTGTCAGTATCTTTGGCGTGGACAGTGTTGATGAATCGCTGTATCTTTTTCTTTTATTTTCAGCACGAAGCGCACACAACTTCGACTCGCTCTGCTCTGCTCTGACAGCTCCTCCACTACTTCTTCCATCAAAACTAAAGGAGCTATGTCAAAACAAACTCGGTTGACGAGAAGGAACACATTTAAAAGTAAAAAAAAAAAACGAGCAGAACGGTGTAACATAATAAAAAGAGGGAGTAATAAGAATGAATGAGTGAATAAATTTGTTAATGGGTATAATAGGAGCGACGCTTGGAATTAATAATGTTGCGACGATATAGCGCCAATGGAACATCGTCCATATCATCAGTGCTGTTTGGCTGTGCGGATATGACGGGAGTTCGCATTTGAGGAGATGAATGTGACAGCTTCTGGATGCGATGCAGTCCGTTGGAAGAGTTTCGAGATGCTGTAGATTCTCTGGGTGTGTGTTGATGAGACTGGGTAGAAGACGCACTGCGCATTACATTGTGGTTGGCAGTGCTATGGCGAGGTTGTGCAGCTCTATGTGGTGGTGGTGTGCTTTGGGAGACTGGGTGCTTTAGAGAAGGCTGAGACTGGAATCGACGTATAGACTGGGATGTGCTTGCAGTCGCAGTGTAGTTAGAAGTGGTAGCTGTAGGACTAGTCCAACGCTCAGTGAGGCTGTCATTGAGTGAATCCGTAGTCGCCGCGGCAAAGATTAAACTGGGACTGATGTGCATTGGCTGACTAACTGATTTCTGCTGCTGCTGGTATTGGTGTTGCTGTTTTCGAGATGACTGTGGAATCTTTTGAGTTTGCGGCCAACTTGGTGCATTGGAATACTGCTGCTGCTGTTGAGGATACACGTGCTGGTGACTGTGATGATAGAGAGATGGTGGACAATAAGCACGAGGCTGCTGATAGATGGAGTCTCTTGTGGATAGATTGTGGTACCATTTGGTAAAGTTGTAAATCAGAATTTGCTCGAGAAGAGGTCGCGAAGGTGCCTTGAGCTTTTCAAGTGACATTCTGTAGATTGCGCGTTCTTTCTGATGCGGCAGTCTGTTGCTGGTGACTTGTCGAGTAGGACGCGGCCGAGATGGACACAGCTTCTCAATGATGATTTTGTCGTCCTCGAGTGAGCTTGACTTTGCAATATTGGTGCCAGTTTCAATTTTGGTGTTGCTGGCGAGAACACTGTGCTTATCTGCGGTGTGCATCTCAACAGAAGCCGCATCGTATTCAGAGTTATCGATGAGAACCAGAGTAACCGAGCTGGCACTACTGCTACATGGCCCACTGTCGTCGCTGTCCAAACTGACGATGCTGTTGATTGTAGCTGTCGAGGAAGACGCCAGAGACCGCTCATCGAAACGGTCATCTTCGTTTGCAGTGTCGCCGATTGTTGTTGCTGTTGCTAGCGCGTTTTTGGAAGAGCTGCCCAGCGCAAAGAAGGATTTGACTAGTCGAACTGCCTTTGACGCTGCCATCTTGTTGCTACCGCCAATGTTGCTGTTGGTGCTATACGCAGGGTCTCTCCTGTCGGTGAACAGACCTGGCATTGTGCAATAAATCGCGCTGCTTTTTGTTTTTGTTCTTCTTGCTCTTCTTTGTGTCTTTTGATATGTTTTTGTCGCGTTGTCGCGTTGTCGAGCTGTAGCGAAGGGAAAGATTGCAAAGGAGAAGGGGGGGGAGCAGATAAAGAATCGCAAGAAGGCGCAATGGTCGATGGGGATAAATAATAAACGAGGAGGTTATCGTGGGTTGCAACTGGGGAGGGGAAAGGACGAAGGCGCGTTTTGGCTGCGAAGCAAAAGAAAAAAGAGGCTGGGAGACACTGTCTTTGTATTGTTTTGCACACACACTCACACACTGTAGAATGACTGCGCCAGCGAGGAGAAGTATTATGCAAGAACAGATGCGAGGCAGGCAAGGCCGCGGGTAATCGATGTATTTTTGGAGTGGCAGAAGCAAGCAGCAGAGGACGTTACGAAAGGCGCAAACAGGGACAGTTGTGTGCGGTTCTGTGGTTCAGTATGTGGTTCTGTGTGTGTGTGCGTGCAAGCGCGTGCGTGCGAGTGGGTTCAGGCTGTTGTGCGGTTGCGATTGTGCGCGTGGGTACACGTTGTATATGCGTTGTGTTGCGCAGTCGTGGTCTTTGTTGAGCTGTTTACTTTGGGCGGGGTGGGGGAGGAATGTAAGGGTCTCTTTGATAGTGACCGCTGTTGGCCAATAACGCACGCGATAACGTCAACTAGCAGAAACACCAAGCCACGAGGAACCGGAACTGATGCCATCGATCTGGTTTTGTTTGGATAGATGGATGGATGAAATTTTTCATAATTTTTTTTGTTGATTGATTGAATGCGAAAGAGTGCAATATTAAAAGGGCGAGGGAGTATCGCTCGGTGCAGCAGCGGCGGCGGTGCCATGATGACTTGCAGGGGAGACCTTGGACCACGGCCATCGGACTCTGTCAAACATGCGCACTGGAGATGATGAGGACAGCCAGCGCCACCACGAAGAATGCTGCGGATGCGCGCTGGTCCACGTTCCAAAATAGTACACGAGGACGGCCGATACAGAAACTACCACGGCAGAAACCAATAGCGTCTCTCTCCGAATCAAACTTCCACTGTGGAATGAGCCTGGCTTGCTTCCATCGCTTCTGCGGCCATTTCTTAGCACAGACGACGATGGATCGAGAGAAAGACTGACCAGTCGGTGGAACACGTCAGCCAAGTGCATGTCTCGAACGGAGATGCTCAGAGGAGGCTGCAGACCATGAATGCGGCAGAATTCATCGGGGACCACTGGGAAATCCTGTTCGACGGGCTCTAAATCACGACGAGTTGCCACAACTAGAATGGGAATGTGCTCCAGCGCAGTCTTGATGACTGCGTCCTCGAGGAAGTGTGCAATGTATCTGAATGAAGATGGATTGCTAGCATCATATACAAGACAGACTACATCACACAGCTCAAGATTCAGGTCTGTCGCATCCGTCGAGTGCTTCTCGTTCACAGAGGCAGACTCCACAGTGGTGTTGGCAAAAGAAGAGGCTGGGAAGAGCTGCTGAATGTCGGCTGTTGAGCATTTGCGCATAATTAGATACTTGTCTGAGCCCTTGAAATCAATTGAGTTGACAGTGATTGTTGGCCGCGGCGGGAATGGCTGTAGAAGTTCAGCTGTGTTGTTACTGCTTGTGATATTCGAGGAGATTGCGGCTTGAATGAGAGTTGGAGTGAGAGGAGGAGTTCCTTGGCGAGACAAAGGCGCGTCAAGTGGCGTGACTGTAGAGCCATCGATCGATTTAATTGTATTGGCAGCATTAGCTTTATCCAGGTGAGCAGAAAGCAGACTGCTTTTACCACAGCTGGGTGCACCGATAACATAGGAAAACAATACATTACGCTGTCCTTTGTTGCGGCTCGAACGAGGTTTCATGGAAGACGAGATTGAGCTGCTGAGAGAGGGAGGCGATGATATCTTTTCTCGTTTACGACACTTGGTTATACTAATTGCACGGGTAATGTCGCTATCTATCGATTCATAGCCAAGATATGCAAGATAGGACAGTGTTAACTGAGGATCCAGCAATGTCATCATACTCCACATTGCAAGAAATCCTTGTAGAGTCAGTGCACCGGTGCGTGAGTTAGTAGTGGTTGTGGAGAATAGTGATTTCCAGCCTTTGTTCAGCCAAGGATTTCCTGGAGTAATTTCAAACAGATTGGCCAATTCAATGTCGCTTAGTGCACCATCCTCATCCTTATCATGAGCCTGCAACAATTCAATCAAAAATTGGTAAGCTTGAGGCGACAATTCAGCTGTGCAATCAATTGGGACATCCACTTTTTGGTTAACAAACTCTTCATTTAACTTTAAATCATGCGAATAGTGAAACCGCTTCAACACCATCCATGCAGTCTCTACTCTGCCTCTTTGTACATATAGTGTGTGCAAATATAAAAATCCCTTCAATGTCAATCCACGCTCCTCTCCACTGGCTGACTTTATTGATTTTACACCATCGGGCTCATGCTGCTGCACAATATCTAGGATAGCATCAATTTCGGATAATTGCAGAGGAGTATCAAAGCACTTCTTTTCAAACAAGTTTAATTCATTGCTGTTCAATATTCCATCATTGTCATAGTCACATAGCTTAAATATGCGAGTCAATGCAGTAATACAGTCTGCTTTAAGCGATTGACTACGTGAATCATACAATGGTGATGTTGGATACAATACAGCCTTTTGTGCAAAGTAAAATACTTCAGGAACATTTCGGGGGATCTTAGCTGAGCATTCCACACTTGAATCAATCTCTCGGAACTCGTGCATAATTGATATCACATTATTGCTATTACTACTCACGTTGATGCCATTAATACTACCACTATTGCTGTTGTTGCTGTTGTTGCTGTTGCTACTAGTGTTGTTGGCTACAGGGATGTCAGCAGTCTCTGTAGACGGAGTGCGCGATAAAGGCACAGTTTCGACATTTTGTCGCAAATCCAGCTTATTTCCAGTTAGCACAATAGGTACATTTACGCCAAGTTTTCTTAATAAAGGTAGCCAGTATGATTTAACCCGTTCCAAAGTCGATGGATCAGATATCGAATAGACTATACAGATGGAGTGTGCCTTGCGTATTTCAGCTTCCAGTACATCTCTGTACTCAGGTCTATTCGATGTATCTATAATATGAGTGGTCACATTCTCGAGTGTAATCTCTGGTGGAATTGTAACTTCGGGAACCACGTGTTGCACACTAGGCACAAACACTTCTTTAATCAGCGATGTTATCAGTGTGCTCTTGCCAACATTACCTATTTACGACATTATTGTCATCATAGTATCATCATCATAGGATATCATCATCATAGGATATCATAGGATATCATAGGATATCATACAGCAAGTCAATACAAGGTGCATCATGTCAGTATTCACTCTGCATACAACTCGGCTGTTTCATCGCTCTATCATTCTATCATTCCGCTACTCTTTGTTTTACACGGTGGCTATTGATCAGCTCATATGCCCCTCCCGAGAAGAGTACTCTAGAGTTGAAGAGTAAAGGTCACGTACTGTCGCCAAGTAAAACGATCCGAATGTCTTGCCTCATCAGTGTGAAAGAAGAGTGTTCACGCGTAATTGTCACTATTTGACTCAATCTCTCTTTCTGTTTCTCCCTCTGTTCACTGATGACGTCGATCGACTCTCGGTATGTCTGTAGGTATGTGCAGAAGTCTGTGCAACTTGTCTCCGTAACGGTTGCGGGTCAAGTTGGACGAAAGAATGAAAAGAAAAAGAAAAAGAAAGTAATTTTTGCTGAAAAAAAAGAAACGAAAACAAAAAACACTATCGCAATAGTTCATCTTCATCTTCGAAATGGCTTCTACGGAACTCGACGCTCTGAAAGCTAAGCTTATCGACCGCCAGCTTAAAGTACTGCCACCAAGCAAGCCTCTGGCTGCACTTACTGTTAGCACGTCAACTCCCAGTGATGCCACCGATAAAGAAATAGATGCCTTAGAGTGGGAGCCTAATGCTGTCAGCATTGAAGAGATTCCAGTTCCATACCGGTTGATATGGACAGGATCCAGAGTGACCTTAGACTACTGTCCCACCAGACTGAATGTCGCTTTAAATGACAAGGGCATTATCAAAGGACTGTACTACGCGTGATGATTGTATTATTATTATAATAGCAATTATTAATTTGACTATGTATATGCATCTCAACGTTTAATCACCTATTACTTAACAGGGAAGAAAGAGCGTAACCAGATGAGTAAATGAAATGATGAAAAATGATGAAAAAGAGAGTACAAAAAATATCTAAAGTAATTATCGAGAAAATGACTGCAATGTAAAAGCAAAAAAAAAACGACAATAATAAAAGGGTGAGTACAGGGTGACAGTGGTTATGATGATGGGGAGGGGAGGAAAAAGTAAGATGTTGAAGCGGAATAGGGAAAAGTAAGTTTTAATGGAACAGCAAAAAGAGAGTGAGAAGAGAGGAGTAGATCATTCATCGGAGATTGTACTAAGCAAATCTGCATCTTCTGTAGATTGATATACAGTTTGCATACCTTCATCTGCTACAAGCTCACCAGCATTACCTCCACCGCAACTACTGGAGTTATTGAGTGCATTCACATACAGGTTGACTAACTCAATGCTCTGCTGTTGGACCAAGGCGGATGAACCTAATGATCCACGCGGAATTAGATTGCTATTTACTGGAACAAACGTTTGTTGAATACCCGCAGCTGTAGAGTTTGGCGCGAAGAATGCTGCCGCTGTCGATGTTGCTGGTGCTACTGCTGCTGTTGCTGTTGCTGATGATGTGTTGATTGCGGCCATTGTGCTGCTTGGTTGACCAGGATACTTGACAGAGGGAAATCCAGTTGCCAGTTGGTACTGAGGCGATTGGAGTATCTGGTGAAGGGCACCTGGGTTGACATTGGTTGCGTTGAACAGCGGGAGCGCATTGACATTGGCACCAGATGCTAGAGTGGCTGTAGTAACAGCGCCGATGTCTCTGGAGCTGGTCTCAGCCAACTGTGGCATCAAAGAGGCGATTGCTGCGCTCGCTGCCGCAGACACTGCTGCATCAGTCATCATTGCTTGATGATTGGTAGCTTCCGCGACGCCATCCTGGGTTGCTACATGGAATCCAGGCAAAAGCGACAAGTAAGAGGATGCAGTGTGCTGAGGAAGCGCAGATACACCGCGAGCGTCATCCATGGTAGTATTGAATCCCAGAGTGGAAAGAGGCGCTTGATTTGGAGCTGACGTAGCCAAAGAACGAGACGCGGGACTGGGCTGTGCAGAGAACGCCGGTTGCGCCATGCCGCCAATTGTCAGATGCCGCTGGTGCTGTATCTGCGGTTGGAGTGAATGCAGATTGGTACCGCCATGGCCAGGGAGCATAGACTGGTAGAAGGCATTGAAGCTGGGCATTGTGTTACCAGATGCACCAGCTAAGGAGGATGGCAGTGAGAAAGCAGCCATGCCACCACTGCTGATGCTATTGTTGCCAGAGCCAAGGGATGAGGAAAGTAATTCTGCAGCAACTGTGGCATTTGCCGCCGAATTACTAGCTGACATCATTCCCTGTGTAGAATAGTCATCCAGAGACTCATCGGAGCCAAGAGCAGCGGCGGAGGCAGCGACTGCAGCCAATGCAGCTATGTGATCAGATTCTTGAAACGCATCACCATCCTCCAGAGCGGGCGATGCCATCTGATCGGCTCCGGCAGCAATATCTTCGAGATCACTTGGGTCCGGAATAACGTCAGGCTCATACCTAATCTCCAAACCAGCTTTCTGCAGCCGCCGAATATGGGTCTTTACGTGCCGGCGCATGTTACTACGAAGTGCAAAGCGGCTCTCACATCCTTCCAACTCACATTTGAACGGTCGTTCTCCAGTGTGAGTGTGGACGTGGGATGTCAGAGCACTTGGTCGGCTGAATGCTTTGCTACAGTAGTTGCACACGTGATTGCGCTTGGGAGCAGGTGAGCCTCCAGCCGCAGCGATTGTGGAGCGGGTGCGCTGATGACTGTTGCCTGAGGCTGTTGAGCTGCGATGCCTGTTAATGATGGAGTTGGCGGCCGAGCTTCCTGACGCCATGATTGCCGACGGATCAATTGTGGCCATGGATGGGGAATTTGGACCCAGCTGAATATTACCAAATGGCCGACCGACAGCGTTGAAGAGCGAGGTGCGCGGCGATGATGGAGACATTGACATATCGGCAGACACAAGCGACATTGAGTCATCTTCAGACAGCATGTCTTCTCCTTCCAGTCCTGGCACTCGATAGCCAAACTGCATGCTTGGAAGAGACTGAAGATGAAGTGCAGAAAGGCCAATCGATGAGTCCAATGATGATCCACCGAATCCTTGCTGAGAAATATCACGCTGTAACGTGCTCAGGTTGATCTGATCCAGCATGCTACCACCACTGCTGCTTGACAATACTATTGGGGGAGTGCCATGGCTGGCTGATGATGATGATGCTGCTGCTGCTGCTGCTGCGGCCGCAACTGCGGCAATGTTGGCTAAGCTTGAAATGGGCTGTTGCTGGTGTTGCTGATGTTGCTGTTGTGATACAAGGCGGCTGCCAAGTGACACGGGGCCAATGGGAGACAACGGCGGCTGCGCGATTGGCGACGACAGGGCTCTACCACGGGAAACAACGGCTGTGTTGCGAGCCAGCAGCTGGTCGCCTGTGATTGGTGGACCGGCAAGAGGTGAGCGGGGTGCAGCAGCCCCCGTAGCATTGGACTGACGTGAAGTGGACTTGGCCATGGATGTTGATTGAGTCATCATGAGAGGAGGTGAGCCAGGTGACGGATTATCACTCATGAGCAGAGCAGATGGGTTAATGTAGAGCTGCTGGTGCTGCTGGTGCTGTTGCTGGTACTGCTGCTGCTGATGCTGATGCTGGTGGTGGTGTTGGTGTTGTTGAGAGCGACTCTGACTTGACAGGCTACTGTGACTGCCACTGCTTGCAGATATGCTGCCAATGAGAGGCGAGGAAGTGCTGTTGTTTCTGCTGTGCGAGAGACTTGACGCCATGGCCACGGGAGAGAGGGAGTGGGAGGATACGTTTTGTCGTACAGAAGGTTTGCGCACTGAAATTGATTTGAGGTGAATTCCAGAATTGGATAGTGTTGTACCACTTGTATTATTGGTGGTAATGTTGTTATTGATGTTATTGATGTTATTGTTGTCTAGATTGTGGTCAATATACGGTCTATTAATTAAGAGAGTAGCTGATGGGTCAATGTTGTTATTGCTGCTGTGATTGTGATTGTGATTGTGATTGTGATTGTTGTGTACAGATAAAGTTGATTGCGGTTGCACAACAAGACCTAGTCCAGTCCCACTCATTAAATTAACACTGGTAGACGCAATATTCGTTGGATTGACGAGCAGAGATGAATCCAGAGAACTCGCTCCTGAACCAACTGCACAAAATGCGGCCACAGCACCTGGGTTTGTAACACTATCTGACGTTACACCTGCATTTGTGGTACTATCTTCCACACTATCCAGCACTGGCGACGCAACCAGCCCGCCCAGAACGGCTCCTGCCGAAGCTGCTCCACTGAACTGGCCCAGCGTTTGTGGCGGACTAGTGCCAGGGTCGTGCAAACTATGGCGAGCTGCAGACGGAGGGCGACCTACCCGCCGCACTGCGACACTGCCAGGTGTCCTGGCTGCTGCGGGATTAGCGGGTTGCTGATGAGGCGGCATAACAGATGAAGTTGAAGTTGAAGATGAAGATGAAGATGAGGATGAGGATGACGATGACTGCGGAGATTTGGATTGGTGTATATTGAGAGAGAGAGCGCTGGCTTGTAGTGAAACCGGGGGCTGGTTGGTGGGTGAATAGTGTTCCTGGGCTGTCCTTGTTGTGGAGAGGAAGAAAGAGAGCAAACCAACAGGCAGCACACACAAACACACGCACACACACACACACACACAAGCACAAACAGAGGCACTCCAGCCAGGTAAAGCAAAAGGCAACAGTGGAGATGGGCACTACTGAAAGTGAACAGTCAGCGACTTTGAGCTAGTGAGTGTAAAAAAAAAATCAGTGAATGGAAATAGTAGTACAAGTGCGCAGGTGAGCTGTGTTAAGATACACAGTGCAAATGCGGGACAAAGAAAGAGAGGAAGAGAGAGAGAGAGAGACTACAAACACCGGATATGGTAGGGGAGAGGAGCAGTGTGCGTGAAAGTGAAAGTGAATGTCTGTATGGATTGATAGATACTGGGTTTACAGGGCACTGTTTGATGGAGAGAACAGCAGAAAGTGTTGACGAAAGGAAGAATGAAAATGAAAAATGAAAAAAAAACAATACAAAGCAGGGTGATCGGAGACCTGGGACTGCTCGTGGGTTGACTGTTAGCACACGTGGAGAGTGTAGGTCTTGTCGCCGCCGCAGTAACAGCCGCCGAACGCAGTAACAGTTTGGGGAGGAGAGGGAGGGAGGGAGGAAAAAAAAGGAGAGGAAGAGCCGAGGCGATGGCGGAACGTCACCTTCAAACAGTCGAGGCGCAGTAACAGCAGTAACAGCAGAGTTGACCGGATCCTCTCCGCCAGTGTATTCCAAAGTCAGGTGAGGTTTGGTTGATCGATTTCAATGAGAGAAGAAGAAGAAGAAAAAATAGTACACGGTTTGACCCAGACAAGTATTGGCTTAGAGAATAACTGACTGTAAAAAAAAAGTAAAGAATGGCAATACGAGGAGGTAATTCCGATGACTGGGTGCAATAGTGTCAAAGAAAGAGAGAAAGAGAGAGAGATATAGATAGAAGCGACGGTGTTGTTTGGGTGCAAGTGCGTGTAAATGACGAGCACTAGCCTAGTTGAGACAGGATGATCAAAGAATCGAAAGCAGGTTTATGCTTTTGTTGCTAAAGCACAAGTCGGACACCAATGTGCCGATGACAGTTACACAAAGCTGACGCTGTAAAAAATAAAAATAAAAATAAAAGTAAGAAACAAAAATACACAGTTTGTAGTTGGTGTAAAAGAAGAAAAAAAGAGTAACAGTCCACGTTGTGGTGGTGGTGGTGTACGAAGCAATGTTTGTGTAATGTTGAAGTGCATCGAACAAAAGCACAAAAATGGACTTGAAATTGCTTCGGGATTGATTCTATGATGATGATGAATCAAAATCACTATTGTGGCCCCATGTTGACTTTCCAACAGCACACATGTCGAACGTTGCTGCGGTATATTGGCTGGTGATCGCTCCGAACCGGTCAGAAAAAATCAGAGAGAGAGAGAGAGGTGATAATAAAAGCCGTGCTCGGCATTGCAGACAAGCCGATGAACGAAATCGATACAGCTATCAGTCAGTGTGTGTGTGTGTGTGTGTGTGTGTGTGTGTGTGTGTGTGTGTGTGTACTATTTTTGCCATCACTGAACAGCGTTTAGTACATTCAATGACACCTACGCAGTATCAATGCGGTGACGTTCACAACGAAGGTCAGTAGTTGTTATTGTTGTTTTTTTGTTGTTTTGTTCCTTCGTGGTGGTCATTGCCTATTTTGGAAGATGAGGTATGACCACGTCACGCCTGATGAAATAACTCAGCTGTGCACACAGGCGCTGTCAGTTTAGGTACCAACCACTACCACATGCCACTTTTCTTCCCTCCCCCTTTCATTCAAAAGAGCCCACCAATCGACACGGCGTGGGAGTGTAGCAAAGATAGCATGCACCACTTTCATAGCTGATTGTGTGTGTGTGTGTGTGCATGTGTGGGAATGAGTGAGCGAGCGAGTGAGTGTGTATGCGAATGCTTGTGTACGTATTTCTCTCCATTCAAACGTATTCTCTGTCTCTGCTGCTCTTCCTCTCTATCTATCTCTCTGTCAAACTTCTGCCAATAAAGATACGACAATAAACACTACGGAATGGGAAACGAAGAAGCTATCGACAAGTCAGGCGCTGTGGAGCATCACAGTGATGGCCAGGTAGTGGACGAGCTGGAATCGGATCAAGTTCCGCGCACGATCGGTGTGCTCTCAGGTGCTGCCATTGTAGCTGGATCGATGATTGGGTCAGGCATCTTCTCTCTGCCAGCGTCGGTAGCTGCCCTTGTCGGCGGTGTGATTCCAGGGCTGCTGATTTGGGTTGTTGGTGGCATCATGTCGTTTGCAGGAGCGCTCTGCTATGCTGAGCTCGGCGCATCGATTCCTCGTGTTGGAGCTGAGGTCCCATATCTGCAAGTGAGCTATCCTCATCCACAAGGGCTGCTGCCATTCATGTTCAGCTTCGCAATGAACTTTTGCACTGGGCCGGCAACGAATGCTGCGGTGGCGACAGCATTTGGCAAGTACTTGCTGTTCAGCATTAACTACAAGTCTGTTCAAGAGGGCATTCCGAATGATCCGTGGGTTGAGCGTGCGCTGGGTGCTGGTGCTTTAATTGCCGTCGCTGCATTGAACAGTTTTTCAACGCTGTGGTCAGCCCGAGTCAACGTCGTTCTAACCACCATCAAGATTATAACGCTGCTTGTTGTGGGCATATCCGGCCTTGTGATCTTATTTGGATGGACATCTGTGCCACGTCAACTGAGAAACTTCCAGGTCGGCTTCTCCACTGTTAGCAACAGTCCTCAGCAGTTTGCGTCGGCGCTGTTTTCAGTTCTCTTTGCGACATCCGGCTGGTATTCGATTGGAAGCACGGTGAATGAACTCAAGAACCCGCAGAGGAATCTGCCGCGCGCCATTGCTGGCGGCACTGCCATCGTCATTATCCTTTACCTGCTTGCCAACGTTGCCGTCTTTACCGTCGTGCCGCTCGAATCACTCGGCGAACACAATATAACGATTACAGGAGAGTACGCCACGATCGTGTTTGGAACCGTCATTGGCCACATTGTGCTCCCCATCTTCATATCGCTCTCCTGCCTCGGTGCACTCATCTCACTGTACTTTGCATACACACGCTACATTGTGGCTGCTGGCATCGCATCGTACATGCCATTTTCGTCCAAAGTGGCTCAAGTGCATCCCCGGCTCCTGACTCCTGTAGCTGCAAACATCATGCATTGCACGCTGGCTCTATTGTACTTGTTTGCCCCACCACCCGGAGTCGCCTTTAACACGCTGGTGGATCTATCCGGGTACCCACAATGGGTCTACTGCGGTATCACTGTTCTGGGCATGCTCATTTTGCGCCGTCGCGAGCCAAATCGCAATAGGCCGGTTCAAACCTGGAGTATCTTCGCGTACATCTTTATCCTGGCTACTATTTGCTTGGCTGTCTTTCCGTTTGTACCACCGTCCAAAGATTGGCGCAAGGACATTGTGCCATTTTACGCCGTGCCAGTGGCTGGATGCGGCTTCATCATTGCAGGAGCTGTACTCTACTTCACCATCAAGAAGATGCGGCCAAATTGGGCAGCTCTTCATTACACTCCACTTTGAACCAATCGCTGAAGTCCTCTAAGCGGAAAGAAACAATGCTCTTTAAATCACTCAAATTTGTTAAACAACTTAATAGTATCCTGTCCGTCCATGCGCTTTAAGTGACTGTTGGTGCTTGGCTCTCTTGGATGCATCTTGGTGGCGGCCAACGAAGTCAATCAGCTGATGCAATAGACCCATGCAGATGTAGATGCCACCAATTGCGCCGCAGAGTCGCACAATGAAGTGAACAAATGGTTGTTTGCTTTCGCTGATGTCGACAACAATGGGCTCAATATCGTACTTGAACATGATATACGGCGTCGGTACCAATCCAAGGAAGATCGCCATCGGGCTTGGTTCGTCAAAGGCCTTGTGTGAGTCCGTGACCGCGTACTGATTAGTGACTAATAAATTGCCGGCGAGGTCCTTGTACGTTGTAGGCACGATGGAGATGAAGTATTTGAACTCTTCGAATGGCTGCGTTGCAACCTCCAGACTGTTGTCGAGAGGGTTGACCAGATTTGGATATGGTAATCCGAAGGATAGCTTGTCAATCCGATGGGTGAAGTTCATTTTGGCATGGTCGGTGTGCGCTCCGCCGTGGCCATGTCCAAGGGCAGTGATGTGGAGATTCCCTGCAATTTTGTTGACTAGAACTGATCCATGTACTCGGCAGGCATCTGGCTCGCCATCTTTTGTCGGCTTTCCGTCGACTGTCGCTTGTTGGCGGTCGTAGTGCTGTTGAATTTGTGCCTTGGGCACTCGGAAAGCCTTGTCAATGATATCATGCACATTATTGGAAGAGTCGTCATCACTTTCCTCGCTATCCTCATTGGGAGTGTTAGCACCTTCAGTGCCTGGAGCTGGCTGTGGCTGGCGCGTCTTCCGGTACACCTTGGCGTCTCTCGTTTCGAAGTACGCAGGGAAGGTGGTGATTGCGCCAGGAACGTGCTGCAGCGTGCCTGACTGGTCGGCGACATCGACGCTAATCAATTCGCATGGCATCTTGACGGTGACATCCAGGTTGATCTGCATCTGTTCGGCAATACGATGGTCCACGAGGAACTCATGACTGGTCGTGACCTGTAAGTGATCTCGCACCTCGCAAAACACAAGAAAGAAGAGGACAATCGAGACGATCAGAGTGGCCAGACCGCCAGATGACGACTGAGCACGGTAGCTGCCCTCAACCTTGCCAAAGCCGTCCGCTCGGCGCATCAGCCGTAGAAGAGCACTCCCGCCACCGCCTGCCATTCAATAACGATCGTTAGGAGAGAAGGTAAAGTAAAGGAAAGGAACGGAGAGTGAAGAAGAAAAAGAAAAAAACTGTGCAGACAAAGAGCTGGAGGGAATGCAGAGAACTGCTTCTCTCACGGCTTGGGCTGCATTAGAGTGACCTCGCTTGACTAGCATCAGACTTGATCAGAATGCAATGAACACTCATTCTTCTTTAACATGAGAATTTACTCAAGACTATATGTGCTCATCCGCTTGGATCCAGTGGGTTTATTAAACTCACCCTCTGAAGCCAAGCTGACTTGCTCAAGTCTGAATACTGTTTTAACAAAGAGACACGGCGTATAAATAATTGCAACACGCCGCCTTCCCCGAAGGAAGGATACAGTACCAGGGGAGATAGTCGAACCACAGTCAAACCGAACCGAAAGAAAAGAAAAACATAGCATGGCGACAGCAACGGGGGGAACAAGTGCTGAAAGCCAACGCAACCACCTTCACTTGACGACAACCAACGACCAACGACAGCAAGCAAGAGGTGGGGGAGAAAGCCAGCGGAAGAGGGACGGACCAAGAGAGAAGGGGAACAGATGGAACATGCCGTTGGGAAAACCCGGATGCCAGCCACACCAACCTGGCGGCAGAGGGACAACCACCACGGGGACCGAACACCGCGCCAGCACACGCCAGCACCTGGAGACAACGAAACAACGCCGATGCTTGAAGGAAGTCTTGATGAAAATGTACGTGTGTTTGGGAGTGCAGTTTTGTGATGGTGTGCCGAAGAAAGAGAGAAAGACGCAAGCTTGGACAGGTTCGACTCGGTTGCTTGGGGCAGATTGTTTATAATGTCTCTTGTAACTGCAATGCTCACAGCCAGTAGTCACAACCAGCCCGCATCTTATCGATGTAAAAATAACACCTAGCCAACCGTAACTACGTAGAAGAAAAAAGAACGAAGAGCCGGCTACATATCAGAGGACGCTGCTCAATGCAAGAGTCGTCACCATTCGGCCACACATGGAAGATAGTGTTTTTTTCTGGATGGTGTATTACGGTCGATACACAGCCAGTCATAGAACACGCCGTCTTTTCTTGTGTCGAGGACCACGGATTCCTTTCTTTTTCTTCCTTTCTTTCTTTTTTTTTTGCAATTCGTACCGAGCAAACGAACGAACGACAGCAACCACAAACAGTGCGAATATGAACGATACGACAGCCAACATGGCTCAGCAAGCTAGTCAAACAGCTACAGTGCAACCAGCTCAGATGGCAGCAGCAACCACAGCAGATAGCAACATGCAGCCTCAGCATCAGGATATCACAGCTCCATCTGCTTCCCCAGCAAACGACGATGACACTGGCAGTGAGAATGTGCAAGAGTCGCCACCGCAGAATCAACCAAATTCAGCAATTGATGAATTTAGCAAGTACATTAGCAACTCGCCAAATAGAATGGACGAGCTGAAGGATTATGGTATAGATTTGGATATTGGAATTTCAAAAATAAAAGAGAGCTATAATCAACTACAGAAGTCAGTGGATGAGGCTAGTAAGCAGCTAATGGTAGATGGGAACAAGAGCAGTGTTATCAACGACGTCATCGTTCAACATGCTCATGGTATCAGAAATCATGTACGGAACATTATCCATCCAAATCCTCACGATAGACGCGTCAATTGGTCAATGGTGTACATTATAACCGTCTTTATCGTCAACGGAAATGTGCACTGTACACCCAAAGAGATGATTGGATTAGTCAATGAGTATCGACTGCAACAAACGGATTCAGCATATAAAGAAATCACAGATGCTGCAATCAGAACTGCATTGTATCTGCTACACGAGCCAAAGTACTGTAAACACCATATAATTTTACTGGGGAAAGAGGGCAGAAAATTTTTTATGGCTGGGAAAGACAATCCAGAATATGACAGTAGCGACAATGGAAAAAAGAAAACAACCGCAAGTGGCAGTAGTATTGTGGATATTCCGAGTCCATCAGCGGTAGTTACACAAATAGTAAACAATAGCTCTGCACCTAAGGGACCATACTCAAAAACCGTGCATAGATTAATTATGAACTCGAGTAATTCCTCCACTGCAGCACCAAAACAGACAGATGGTTACAGCCAGCTAAAGATTGTCAAAGTAAAGAAACAACAACAGCAGCAGACTATAACAGCTTCTCCTCCAACATCAACTCCAACACCAGCTCAGACAACAGAGTTGGAGCCAGTGGATTATGAGAAGATGTTTCACGACATTGTTCAATATGTTCCCATCGATGCTGTTGATACAAAGGCTGCTGAGCCAGTGGATTATGAGAAGATGTTTCACGACATTGTTCAATATGTTCCCATCGATGCTGTTGATACAAAGGCTGCTGTATTGCACAGTCTCTCCGAAGCTCGGTTCGTTTTCAACCACTATATTGATTTATTGGAGTCAACGATTGAGGAAAAGCAACAAATGATTAGAGAAGAAGGAGTTGATGGCGTTGAAATAGAAAAGGGAGTTGATGGCGTTGAAATAGAAAAAGTGAAAGATAGTCTGGTTGGATTGGAAAAGAAGTTAAAGAACTTTCCAAAACATATTAACAAGCTTGAGGCGCTCAATTCTATTATTCGAAAAGACCCATTCGCAGAAATAGTACCAATGGAACCTGGTAGCAGCGCCATCGGTGACTATTATAGAGCATACTCCGGTAATACTTTTGTTCCTAATGAGAATTTGTTACGCTTCAAATGTGGCTATGGGGATGATCGCATTGGTGGAATATTGGAAGAATATGATATTTACAACAGTGCATTTGTAAAGGTAAAAGAAATAAGACGTAATATAAATGTTGGCTCGTCAACAACAACAACAACAACAACAACAACAAAAGTAAATGAGAATGAAATGGATAATAATGATAATGGAAAACAAATAAATGAGAGCAACAAACAAACTAACTGCCACTTCTGTCTACAGCTGGCTGGAATAAACAAAGACAAAAAGGAATTAATAGAATGCGCTGGACAGTGCGGCAAGCTTTATCACCGAAAGTGCATTGGACCGCAGGTGATAAAAGACAATGAGCCGATATGCTTACTCTGCTCGGCATATAAAGAATCAAAAGAGATAGAAGATATATTGACTGGCAGTGCAAATAAAACAGTCGGCAAAACAGTAATACAACAATACTACTCTGAACGCAATAGTGGCTGCAAGGAAGCGTTAGGCAAGAAGGGATATCGAGTACGCATATCTAAACTGGATGATGTATTCAATGTTGATGATACTAGGCATGCACTGGACTTTACAGAACGCATCCCCAGCACCTTCCTCAACTTCTTTATTCGATATTTGCTTCTTTCCTTATATGGAGAAAATGAACTTCATAACTTAGAGTTACTGAACATTACGGTTGGCTTGGATAGTAATAATAATGACTCCAATGTGGATATTATTGATGTCGATGGTGAGAGTGGGCCGCCACAGCAACGATTATCTGCATTCAACATACCACAAATGCTCAAAGCCCAATTCTCGTTTAATGTATTCCGAACCGCTGTCTGCCTTCTTCAACCGCCAATAAAAAAGAGTGGAAATGGCCGTGGCTACACCGCATCTGATTACATAATACGGTTCATTAATGGTTTGAAAAGTGCAACTCCAGCAGTATTGGTCAGTGGACAATTAGAGATCGAAATGGACAATAAAAATAAGAACAATGATGCTACAGTTAGTTTAACGATAAGTGAGCTAATTGGTGGCTATGGAAAACTGTTACAGCGTGCTGCCGCTGTTTGCGTACTATCAATCGTTGAAAACATCAGTTTAACTGATGCAGACATTGATGCAAGCGAGTCAACTGTTGGTGGATTGGGTGTGCTTGAGACGGTGCTAATGAATAAACTTGGTGGCAGCGAGAATGACATTAAAAACAATTGGATAAACAAGTATGACATATTAGATAAAATGACTGGCTCCGCTCGTACCGACGCTGTTAATGATATAGTAATTTCCCTTCGTGCCGTCTGTGTTCGTCAGCTCAATGAAAATGATTTATACAAAGCAATAAAGAGAGAAGTTGAGTGCGCCATCCGCTCGATTCTATTACTTCTAACTGGCGATGAGATTGATAAGAAGAGTGTGGATACTGCAACAGAAAAGGGACTGAAGAAGTTGGCTGAAACTGATGATACTACTACAACTTCAACAAGAAACACGCCATTGAACGCATTGGCAGCAAAGGTCGCACATTCAGTTATTCATCGTGTTGGATTTACACTATGGAGCAAGGCATATAAAAATACTAAAAACAGCAAGAATAAAAACAGCAAGAATGATGACGATGATGGTGAAGTTGGCAACTTAATTTTACTGGCACTTATTCGATTACGATCACTTCGTGCTAGTATTCTGTTAGGAGTGGTTAAGGCATTGAGTATAAAGCCAATCTTTAATTGTGGTGCCGAGTTTAGAGCAATGGGTTTGGCTGCTGGTAAATGGGATGACATCAAACCTGTGTATCCGAAGCGTAGAGCAAGTAATTTGATTAATTTATTGCTAGAAAGCTGGCCTCGGCACGAAGTTTTCCCAGAGTATCCTCAGCTGGCAGTTTATGTAACGCGTCCCACAAAGAGTCTGTACGGGAAAGGCGGAAAGAATGGTCTACTTAACTCCAAGAACAGCGCAGTGAGCCAGTCAGATGAGCCATCTTCTAAGCGTATGCGAAGTTCAAATGGCATAGATGCTAATCCTCCCTCTTAATTGCCTTTTCTAATTTATATGTTTATTCTTTTGTTTAACCTTTTTTTTTTTACAATTTTAACTAATTACCGGCTGTGTCTTGATGTAGTTTGTCAATTAAACGACCCAAAGCGATGAGGACTTTGATAACCTTCTCAACGTGTTGGCTGTTCTTTTTGATTCTAATCACTTTGGCTCGCAGATATGAGATGTCGTTCGAAATTTTGCGACATGTCTCTTTTTCATTAGCTCGGCGTGCGGCGAACAGCTCGCTCTGCCGTATCTCAGTCATGGCAAGTGTAGAGCTGAGTGCTTCCTTGTTCCTCTTCTTCTCCACCAGTGCTTCCTTGTACAGATCATGACGCTGCGCAATCAACTTCCAGAGTCG
Source organism: Ramicandelaber brevisporus (assembly GCA_025201865.1). Classification (NCBI taxonomy): domain Eukaryota; kingdom Fungi; phylum Kickxellomycota; order Ramicandelaberales; family Ramicandelaberaceae; genus Ramicandelaber; species Ramicandelaber brevisporus. The sequence goes on along the minus strand of MU602673.1, from coordinate 67,779 downwards.
AGCCTTATCTCTTGCAGCTGCTCTGTTCTTCCACAACAGTGCCCCATCCCACCCAAGTGACCACTTGGTTTGTGGGCGGAATGCAGGCGGTGACAGCTCAGCGTTTGATTCAACAAACACACCTGCTTGATGGTTGATTGAGAGCTCATGTGATTGCCACAGTGAGATCCACCCAATTGATAAAGCTGCATTCATGTCTCTATCGAATGTAAATTCGCAATTGAGACAATGCTTGCAGGCTCTAGACAGTTTTGGCTGTGATGACGACGTGTTAAACAGGCAAGATATACGACCAATGAACGAGAATTGCTCATCATCATCATCTTCATCATCACCTTCTTCTTCTTCTTCTTCTTCTTCTTCCTCTTCCTCAGCTGCAGACTCCATATCAATATCCATTTCTACATCCATATCAGAGGCTGAATCATTATCAAATGAATCCTGGTCAATGTCCATTTCATCACCATCAGATACAACAGCGGGAGTGGTGGTGGCATGTGTTTTGGCAGCAGCAGCAGTAATAGCAGAAGCGACATCACTCTTCTTAATTACCACTTTGAATGAACAACCAGGCTCGATGGTGTGATGGTGGCAGATGGCGCAAAGTGCTGAGGTGCGAAATTCATTGCAATAAAAGCACGGAAGAACATCAGACAGAATGTCAAGCGCGGCCTTGCCGCGTGCACTGCCTTTGAACCCTTCGCCAACAGCCATACTCAGACGAACAGTGGGATGGAAGTGGCTGTAGATGAGAGTGCGCAGTCGATGAGTAGCAGCACTACGAGTAAATACGCTGGCGTCAGCTTGGCCAGCCTTGATGTGTGAGCGAGAAATGATGCCGCGGCGCAGCTTGATAGCCTTGTCATACCAGTCGGAATCATTTTGAGAGTCATCATTGACATTGCTTGATAGCGGCGGCAACTTTGTCACATCTTCAGGCTTGTTCCGCCAAATGTACAGATATTTGCTGCAAATGCTGACCAATGGCGTCTTGTTTGCTTCTATCCAGTCGGATACTGTGCATGCACTGCACTCTGGCAGCATCATGTTGACAGCAGCACGGAAATCGGCAGCCTCTGTGGAATCATGAGCCAAGAGAGCTAGAATGCCAGCAGTCTCTTCTTTGGATGCTGGCACGGTGGCCAGCAGCGTATCACGGTCGGCGTAGCTAGTGATGAGAGCAACGAATGAATCCGCTACAGCAGTCTCAACTACATTCAATGTAGTACCAATCTCGTAGCTTGCGCTGGCAAAAGTGAGACGCTTCCACTCAGTTTTGGTGAAGCGGATGATGACTCGATACATCATCATTCGCGAGATAGCCCTCTTGACTTCACCAGCCTTCTGGGCAGTAGGCGTGATACCTTCAATGAGCTTCATCTGGGCATTCTTGATGTAACGAGACACAACCGCTTGAATAAGATACTGCACAACTGCACAGCGAGACCACATTGCCACGATCGTCAACAAGTAGCGGACGCCGGGATCACATGCCAGTTGAATCACCTCGTTCTCGTCACCCAGTAGTATTGCTTCCTCTTCTTTGGTGTGTTTGTGTTCTGTTTTGAGATGCTTTTCGTTAACCCATGGACCACGCCGAGGCTCGAGTCTCTCACCATCACCAAGACAAACGCCATGATCAATCTGAAGACGGTATCTGACGTAATACCTCAGCTCAACCATAACCTTGTGAGCACACACCATGCAATGAGGCATATAAGGAAGCTGCTTCTTCATTTCGAAGAGACAGTCCCTGATAGCCTTATCCAAATCCTGCTGGCCATCAGCATCGTCAATCATGTTCCGCAGCTTTTGCAAGATTGCCTGTGTCTTGGCAGAAGTAGGAGGAGGAACAGGCGGAGCAAAGAGCTTTGCCAGTGGTTTGGTTGGCAGTGTGCTTGCCATCGAGCGGTTCACGGGCACAGCTGGGAAACGCATGTCCAGTCGCGCTATTTCGACATGGTCATAAGTCGTGCTGGTGTAGGTGTCAAACTGGAGTCCACTGTTAAGCCTGGTATGGTGTTGAACTGGCTCACGCGGCTGCTGCTGGTGCTCGTGTTCGGCTTTGCTGGCAGTGATCTTGTCGTCGTCTTCGCGTGTACGTTTGAGAGATTGAGTGGCTGCTCCAGGCTGTTGATCGCTGAGCTCATCACGAGGCTCAGTGCTGTACATTAGCAAAAAAAAAAACACTTTCAAAAAGAGGTTGTATGGAGTGAAGACAGAGGGCAATCAATCAACTGTTTACCTACTTCGTTTGTTTTTTTGGACTGAGCAGATGCACAACAGCGCACTCACCGACTTCTCGTGACTGCAATAGTAACGAATCTAACTCCCAACACCCACCTACAGTTGCTTTGATTGATGTGTTAGTGCATCTGCTCCACTGCGCAGTGTACAACACACACTGTGTATCGGACGCGAACAATGCCGCAAGTGCAACGATGGCACCATTGTCTCCTACAACCACGCAGCCAAACGCCACTCTCTCCCAGCGATGAAGTTCCTGGTTGGCCTGAAGACACGCATCCGCTCGTCAACCTCGGACAAGTTTGACCAAGTTACGTGGCATATTCACGGCCCTTCTGGCACGAACTGATGGGTTGGGTAGCACACGACGACCCGCCGCAACCCAACAGCAGTCAGTAAGCCATGTCCTCCATCTCTCACTCCTATAAAGTGTTCTTTGCGTCGACACTTGTGGTGAGCTCTCTTCTCCGCGCCCATCTACTCAATCAAGCGCAGCACGGTGCGTCTCCATCGCGCATCGTGCTGCAGCAGAATGCGTGCCAGAATGCTGAAGGACGTGCTCGTGGAGGTGGCGGATGTATGTTCTTCGCGATGTGTTGGCTGGGTGAAATGGGCTAGGGTGTTGGATGCAGCGATAGTCTCGCTGTTGGACACTTGCGACGTTTAGTCGATAGCAGTGGCTCGTGGCTGTTAATGCTTCATCAAGTTCATCTTCAGCAATGCGACATGGCTGCCAGCACAGTCTCTTCTCTAAATGATGTGTTCTTTGCCTAGATTTTATGTTTTAAATCGTTTTGTGTCTGTTTTCTTTTTTCTCTGGATCTGAGCACATCGATTAGTAAACTTTACTTTGTCAAATAAAAATACACTTGTTAAGCATTATGTACAAAAAGGATCAACAAGGTATCGCTCGCATGTCTACGTTGGATGTACATGTGTGTTTCTCGAGGTCATGCGTGCTTCTGATACAACTCTTTGAACTGGAAATGCCGTTTAAACTGATCTTTGGGGTGGGGGAATGGGGTGGCGTGACATCGTTCGCAGTGGATTGGACCATCACCTTATCACCGAGATAAGTCAGGTCGTCATCCACCTAAACTGCATCTTTTTTTGTGACCAACTTTTCCAGAAGACACCAAGACACGCCTCTACCCATATTGACTTTTAAAAAAAACACACACGCAGGCACGCACACACAGCTTCAGCAACAACGATGTACTCCCGTGCACTTCTTCGGTCCGTGGCCGCTCAATCTGGCCGCCGCACTATCCTGCGCACGACGGCAGCAACTGTTGCACGCGCGATCTCCACTCAATCTCTGCAGTGCTCGACCACAGCATCGCGTCCATCTGCTGTCTCGTATGCAGCTCCAAGTCTGCTGTCTCGCCCCGCACGCGCATTCGCCCAGTCCCGCCGCGGCTACGCATCTGGCGGCTCGTACCCATCCCACCAGGTTGTCATGATGCCGGCACTCTCGCCAACAATGACAATGGGCAACATTGGCGCGTGGAAGAAGCAGGCGGGCGATATGGTTTCCCCTGGCGACGTTCTCGTCGAGATTGAGACGGACAAAGCCCAGATGGACTTTGAATGCCAGGAAGAGGGCTACTTGGCTAAGATTCTGGTCGACTCTGGCGTCAAGGATATCAACATCAACACTCCAATTGCCATCTTTGTCGAGAACAAGGAGGATGTCGCCGCATTTGCCGACTATACCGTTGAATCTGCCGGCGGCTCGTCCGAGCCTGCTGCTGCTGCTGCCCCATCTCCAGCAAAGAGCGAGCCAGCTGCTCAGGCATCTGCTCCATCCCCATCAGCACCAGCTGCTTCAGCTCCTGCCGCTCCAGCCGCCGAAGAGGCCGCTGGTCCAGGCCGTGTCTTCGCCAGCCCGGCTGCCAAGGTGATTGCTCTGCAGAAGGGCATCGATCTGAGCCTCGTTAAGGGCACTGGTCCAAAGGGCCGCATCACGAAGGAGGATGTAACCAACTTTGTGCCACAGGCCGCCAAGCCAGCAGCAGCGGCAGCTCCGGCCACGTCCGCCTATGCTCCACCGCCACCACCAGCTCCGCTGCCCACCGAGATGGCTTACACCGACATTCCAACTTCTGGAATTCGCCGCGTTATCGCCTCGCGTCTCACTGAGGCCAAGCAGAGCATTCCACACTACTACCTGACCGTCAACATCAACATGGACAAGGTGCTGGAGCTGCGCAAGACCCTTAACGCCTCATCTGCCCTGCCTGCTGAAACCAAGCTCTCTGTTAACGACTTCATTATCAAGGCCTCCGCATTGGCCATGCGTGACGTTCCAGAAGTCAACAGCGCATGGCACGGTGATTTCATTCGCCAGTACAAGAATGTCGACGTTTCGGTCGCAGTCGCTACTCCAACCGGCCTGATCACGCCAATCGTCACCAAGGCCGAGACGAAGGGTCTGGCCACCATTGCCCAGCAGGTGCGTGAGCTGGCTACCCGTGCCCGCGATGGCAAGCTGCTTCCACATGAGTTCCAGGGCGGCTCATTCACCATCTCTAACCTCGGCATGTTTGGCATCTCCTCGTTCACTGCCATCATCAACCCACCGCAGTCGTGCATCCTTGCTGTTGGCGGCGTTGAGCGCCGTCTCATCCCAGCCCCAGAGGGCTCCGAGTCCCCAGTTTCAACTGCCAACATGATGAGCGCCACCTTGAGCTGCGACCACCGTGTTGTTGATGGCGCCGTCGGCGCACAATGGCTCCAAGCCTGGAAGAAGTACCTGGAGAACCCACTCTCTCTGATGCTCTAAATTACTCTCTCTTTTTTTAATACTTCAATTCAAATCGTGCACTGTTTTTAGCAAAGTTTATATTCTTCTTTCACCTTTGTCACACATGTGTGTGTGTGTGTGTGACCTGGTTGCCAATTTTGTCAGTTTGTTGAACTTGAAGGAAGGATGAGTTGTTGTGGTGATTCTCACGCGTGTTGATCCCACACTGCAGTGCAATGCTGTTTCACTTGCATCAACAGCAAATAAGTCAGTGTACCTTTTTTGTGTTGACTGAAAGAGCACACTGTCTTTGCGCTGCCTTTGCAGCGTCTCTCTGCCTGACCGTCTGCAGTACTTCACAGGCTCACCACTCTCCACTTCGCTCACTTCGCTCACTTCGCCCACTTCACCAGTATCCTTTTGTTTTCTTTCTAAATGAGTGAGAGTTCACGTCGCACGTCTTCAGCGTCCTCAGCAACCACAGGCGACCAGCGCCGCACTTCTCGACCAACGTCAGCGCCGTATGCGGCACATCAAAGCGCGCGACTGAGCAGCAGTACAACAGGACCCTTCCCAGCAGCCAAGCTTCGACAAGTCAGCACCTCGGCGTCGCCAGCCGCGTCGGAGCGACTGGATCCAACGGAGCATCCAGTGCCAGATTCTGACATCTTCCCACCATCGCGCTCGATGGTCACTTCGATGTCGCTGTCTCTGGAGGCACTCGGTTCTCGTCAGCTTCTTTTGACAACCTCCCAGAAGCAACTCTCGAGTCCTATCGTCACCTCATCGCGCACTCCCGCCGGACTTCGAGCAGCCGCAACAGCGACAGATATTGGTGATGGCGACACAGCAGGTTCGGTGGTTGGATTGATGGAGGCTGAGATCACTGTATTCAGCAGCGATTCGGAGCCTGTCCATGTACTGGCTCCATCAAGCGATCGCATTGAAATCATTCTCATGCGCTCTGTGCAGATTGATAAAGATGAGCTGCAATCCGACAGTGTTACTAGTATGCCGTCTCATGAAGCAGCCCGATTCAGCTCGCCATCGTCAATCGTTGGAAGCAACTCACGGCCTGCTTCGGCTATGTCTGAGCTAACATCAACAACTGCTGCAGCTGGAGGTGGAAATGGTTCAGACGATGTTGTAGTTGACCAGCCTGCCGCACTGGATCGTGTTCCGCTGGGTCTCAGTAGCAGCTCCAATTGTGCCCTGTGCAATGTTACTCTCAGTCGAACACTTTCATCGAAGGCACCGCGACAGCAGCAGCAGCAACAGCAACCGTCTTCATCTCCATCTAGTGCTACCAAACAAAGTCGGATTTCTCGCCTTTCGCAAGGCCAACCAACATCCACCGGCCTGGCGTCAAGTCAAGAGTCCATAGTATCGAAGCGGACTCCACTTCTTCAGCGACAAATGAGCATCCAGCAACAACAGCAACAACAGCAACAACAGCAACAGCAACTGAAGCCAAAGGTAACCTCCAGCAACAAATATGAGGGAGAATGGGTTTGTGCCCTTCATTTGAGCAACTTGGTCGACCCCAAAGGCTCATCTACTTCTTCAAACAAAGGTAATGGGCTAATCCCATTCAAGGTGCTGGATGAAGCAGATGGCTCGACCAGTCTCTGCTTTGCACCACAACAGCTGGGCTCATATTCAGCCAACGGCAGCATAGCTGGTCGATATCGCATTTCAGTTCTCTTCAAAGTGGCGCTGACTTCTCCACGGCAGCTTCACTTCACCCTGCTGCCTCAAGCGCTGCGCAGCACATGCACATTCCGCCACTGGCGCAGTCCGGAGCCTCGCTCGCCATTCAATGGCCCAGCCACTGCATTGAAAGTAAGTGAAGCGTCCAAACTACAGCAGCAGCCACAATTGGCCATCAATGTTGATCCCAGTCCATCTCAGCCTGTGATTGCATTTGTGGATTACTCATCCGGCGATGATGAAGCACAGCAGCGCAATGGAGTGGATGTCTTCACATTTTCATTATCACCATCATCGGCGCTGACCATCGAATGGGCACCTCCAACAGCTGCTATCCGACCAGAGCCAACTCCAGTCCAGCCCGAAGCACAGCAACCTCCGCAGATTCAGTATCAGCAGATTCAGTATCAGCAGATTGGCGAGGCAATTCCAAATTCAGCTGCCGTTATTGAACGACCAGTACGACAGGTCTACTCCATCAGCTCGGACCGCTCAGCTTCAGGCACTGTTCCAACGCCTCCGCTGCTCTTTGGTCGTCGAAGCTCATTCTCGATTGTTGGTGGGCAGTGGGGTAGCGCAGCAGCTCTGTCAAGCATTGCAGAGAGTTCAACAACTCAGCGATTTGAAGCGCAAATACAAACTGATGAAGGAAGAAATCAGCTCTTTGGATTTGAGTACAGTGTAGAATCAAGCACAGTGGTTGATGTCGCAAAGAAGCACTCTCTTGCATCCCATATGGCGATACTAACTGCGACAGTCGCGCCAGGTACATCAACTGCTAGTGGCAGATCAGTGTCCAGCATTCGTGGCGATGCTGTTCAAGCAGCACCTGGTGGATTTTTCGAGATGTTTGCTGATGTTGTTGTACATTCCAAGGATGATATGCCGATTCAAGACGATGACACGGCCACATGGCAGGTGGCGCAAGTTCAAGCTGGTCCGGAGCTCCTCGAATGGTCGATAATTGAACCCAGCGCTGTTTGCGAAGCCGAAGCCGACAACAAGAGTGGCCATTTATTTACACTGCGGTTTCTGTTCGATGGTGTTAATGGCAATGGAGGCGGATCTTCTGGGTCCAGCCAAAGCTCCAGCCCAGCAAGTCATTTTGATGCGCTTGGTGGTGTTCATTCTTGGATATCAACATCCTTTGGACAGAATCAGAGTCAACAGTACAGCAACGCCACAGTGCTTGTTTGGCAAATTGCCATTTTGCTCGAACGATCGCATCCATCCTCTGCGGATTCTCCAGTTTTACTTCCTGCAATTTGCTGGCGAAACGCACGACGTGACAATGGATGCCTTGCAGTTACGCACACATCATTTCCACAGACTTCAGCAAAGGTAGTGCACTCGGAGGCTCTGGAGCAGCCTCAGCGTGACCGGCAGTCATGGTCTGGGGTTGTCAAGGTTTCGCTTGGGATGAGACATTTCCATCGAACTCGGCTGAGTAGTGCCAATGATTGGAACAGTACTGCGAGCGGCAGCGGTTATGCTCTCAATGAAGCACTCACAAATCAGCAAGCTACACGCAATGTAAGCCCAGTTCAGCAACGACAGCAACCGCAGCAGCAGCAGCAGCAACAGCAACAGCAACTGGCCACAGCAAGCAGTGGTCAAGCTCGCGTCCTTATTGATGGTTTGTATCAGGCACCAGCGTACTATTCGGTACTCCTTTCATTAGCACGCAATCAACCATTGTTCACTTTACCGCCAGCCACAATCACCAATGCCGATATATCATTTCAGCTACAGAGGCCATTGTCAGCAGTAGCTAGTCCCCGTGATGTGCTAGTTACAATGTCTCTGAACGTATCGCTTTTTCATGATGCTGATTCATCATCAACAGCGGCCAACTGCTTGCTTGTTCGAATTCCACAACAATCAGTTTCATCTACCGTCAGTCTCGCTTCCGTGGATTCACCATCAGCATGCATCTCCTCCTTGGCTATAACGAACATCCAGGTTTCGGGGCATCAGTCACAAGGATGGATGACCTCCGATGGATCTATTGCCATTCCACTCACGGACTCAACCCAGTCAGCATCAACTGCGTCAATATCGGCAACCAAGGCTGACAATCCAGCTAAAGTTATGCTCCAGCTTCGTGGAGTCTTGTTACCGAATGTCACAAAATCAAACGTGCAGCTGCTGACTCTTCCTCAATTCGATGCACCGATCAATAATGCCAGTGTCCACATTGATAACCAAACAGCGGTCACAGCTGGCCTTGTCGAGCTCATTTCGACTTCAGCGGCAGACGACAGCCTGGATGCCGTGCCATTGCCACACTCAGCTGAATGGATCGTGCCATTGAAGCCAAATGCCAGGAGTGCATTGCTACTTAGTCCAGTTGTCCAGAACGAACCGGCACCCGATAGCACCAGCACTAATCCAGTCAGCCACATTGTCTCAGCCCCAATTAGCGAAACCAGTGGCAACAGCAACAATCAAGGCAGCCGCTTGAACCCAAAAGCCATCATATCTTTGGTTACAGCATCGGTAACAATCTTAATTGGGACACTTGCCGTCTCTCTCGGTCCGCTTCTCACCGTCACAACCACAGCACTGGGACCAACGGGCACAGCCGCACTGTTCTCATTTTTGCAGCAACAGCAGGCTCAGTGGCAATCATGGGCTCTTGGGTGGGCAAAGGACGCTGCGGCATCTGTTACAGACATGATCAGCTCAACCAGCGGCATTGATGTGAATCGTCTGGTAGCGACTGATGACGGCCCAGCGGATTCAACACACAGTTCACGATCACTTTCGTCACCAGATAAGGTGACACCAACTCGGGCTCACGGTGATTTGACGTTTACACGGACTGTTGCGCCAGGCAATGTACTGGCTACGGACCAGGTGCATGGCTTCCACGTTGAGTTTGTGCACCACACTCACACCGTGACTCACGTACACACTCATTATGTAAGGATGGAGCCAATCACAACCACAATCACGGTTTTACTCGATAACTTTGCCAATCGAGTTTTATATTAAGTTAACTACTATATCTTTTGAACATTTGTTATAGCGTGGTTAATGGTTAAATGAAGAATAATTAAAGAAGAATTGATAAGAAAAATATATTAAGCAAAGATGGAGGTTTAAGAAGAATTATTAATCGTCATCTGGACGTGCCAATAGGTCACGAACAGCACCTTCGATCTTTTGGAAGAAGAAGCGACGACTTGATGCCATCGGGATTGGAATAAAAGGTGGGCTGGATTCATTTTGTAGTTTGAGCACAATGCCAGTCTTTTCCAACACAACTGAATGCAAATCACGCAGGGCAACCTCCCAAACCACCTTGAGACCTCGAGTACTAAACATGATGAGTAAGTTGCAAGTCAGTAATACAACCATTTCAGAGCCGCGAAGCTCCAAATGAGCAATATAGTCTTCGTGGATATACTTGTTGTTGCTCATTTCTTTAAGCCAACTTTGGCCCAGTGCCTCTCTCGCACCGTATGGAGTGATTATTCCATCTCTGCCAATAAAACGAGGTAAGCGAACTCGATCAATCTCATTGTTCTCAAACACAGTTGTAGTGTTTCGGATTCCTTCAGCAAAGTTACCAGCAAAATCAAGCAAACCAACAACTGGCTTTGTAACTGCACCAACCAATCCAGCACCAACTCCTCGCATGAATCCAGCCATTCCCTCGCGACGTCCACCCTCGATTGGCTGAGTGACTACGCCCGCAATACCACTAGCCACGCTTGTAGCCAGACTTGCTGTGCCTTGAGTTAAACCAGAGAGTGCATGCTTCGGGCGATTTCTTACACGCTCGATACGGCGCTGCTCTTGGAAATCCTTATCAAAAGTAGCCACAGAGAGACCTTTACCCATACTATCAGTGAATTTAGAGAATGAGCCTGCAAACCCAAATACAGTCTTCTTAAATAGAGAGGCAGTACCACGGGCCAATCCGATGCCAAAATCCTGAGGACGATCACTCATAACGAATCCTTGGTATGGCTCATAAAAGAAATCAGCCACACCTCCAGCTATACTGTTGAACAGTCCAACCGGATTGCCCAACACTTCAACACTGCCAATCAGTTTATGAACTTGAAGCAACACTTCCTGCCTATAGTGAGTGGTGAATCTGTCGAGTAAATCAGGCAAAGTGGCATACACATTAGACATTGCAAGCGAGTTCAATCTAACTGGCGCCATATCGATATTGCCAATTGCCATAGTCAGAGTGTTGGCAATAAACCCAAGTAGTCCATTTCCAAACAATGACACTGTTTCTTGGTTGGATCTGCTGCTGCCATTATTTCCACCAGTTATACGATTAATGATAATGGAGCGATTGAATGAAATGTTGAGTTTGACTGGCTGAACATGCAGAGTGTCAAAGTAAACTTGTCTCGCATCCTGAGCTGGAATTGGCTCAGGGAATTCACTCCAGTCAGATATCGATCCATTCAAAGCCAGTAAAATTTCATCAATTTCCGACACTTGGTTGCCATTGCTATCATTGCTATTGTCACTCTGGTTGGAATTCCAGCCTTCAATATCATCAAATTTCAAGAAATTCAACAAAGCAAACAAGAAGTCTTCATCCAAACCAATCGAGAGTTCTTGAATTAAGATTGAAAAGTATTTTATATAATCAACTCCATATGAACTGTCTTTGGCTCTAACCAATGATAAATGTAAAGTGGGACATATTCCTCCATCTGCTGCACCTGAACCACGTCCATCTGAGAATGCTCCACCACCACCACTGGTACTGGTTGTAGTTGTAGTTGTGGCTGTAGATGACATTGAGGCACTGCTGTTAAATCCACGCGGGGCAACATCGGTTGGATAGAGAATGATTGGATTCAAACTGCCAAACAATTGATTGTCGATCTGGATCCACTGTACAATTAAGTTTATGGCTTGATTTGATGATGAATCTGAATATTTGAACTCAATTCCACGAAGTGTCAAATAAATAAGCTCTTGTAAGTTTTGATCGATAACTGATACTCCAATTCCTTCCAGTCTTAATCTGAATACAATCGATGACAGACTTGAAGCGCTTGAGGAAGAATCCGAGACTGCTTCAAATCTGCCAGCACTTCCAGCACTTCCAGCATTATTATCTGATACCTCACTTGAATGAGATGTGGCCAACTGAGTACGAGGCAGAGCAGTGTCTGTAGCTGCGGTGGAAAGTGGACGGAATATGCTTGCATGAGGATTATAAGGAGTGAGGCGTAATACCTGAGTAGCACCTTCAGCGATAACATCAATCGACATTACACCTGCATATCTAGATGAAACAGTGCGACTGGCTGAAGACGAGGAGGAAGAATATCGGAAGGGCTCTTGCTGTCCAATTTCACGTAATAGTACAAGGCGCTCCTTACCTCGAACAGTTAGGACCAGAGCTTTTGGATCAACAGATGGCATATCCCATGCATAATTCATTGATATTTTGTTTTGCAGCTTATACATTGGGAACATGGCATCATTTGCATGCAAGTGCTGATGATTACTGTTACTATAGCTATTGTTACCACCACTGCCACCAGGATATGAACCGTCGTATTGATTGATTAAATTAGCATCGCGCGAGTCTGGATCATATTGACGCACAAACACTTCAACTCCAGATATATTTTCGATTTTGTAGGGCCACTTATTACCATCCTCTCGACTAACTATAATGGATAGCGAGGCTTTATTAATTACAACCTCAATTCTCAGCAATATGCTTTCTCTGTCTGATAAAGGTAGTCTGACATGAGTTTTACCCACATTTGAGGCAATGACTGGAGCTGACCAGCGCGCACCTGTTGCTGATTTTCCAAATGTAATTTCTCTATTTTTACCTGAATGAACAAAGTGCAATGCTCCAATTTTACCAGCAGCCAAATGAATTGCATTGTGAGACCCAACATCTCTAAAGTATAAATCCAAGTTGGTGTTATTCTTTACCATATATCTGGGCAAAAATGTAACAACTCTGCTCTTCTTAAATTTACCCGTTCCTTGCTCCACAGATACTCCCAAATATATTTCTTCATGAGGAGCCGATGGATCAATAGACTCGATGGCCACTTCATAGTTAGTGCCTACAGCTTCAAAGCTAAGCGGCCGACTCCACCCAGAATGTCCAACCTTAACTAGTGCTCTGTTACGCGGCTCATTAGATCCATACGAGAACATGAATGGTGTGCTTCTATTATTAGTAATACTACTACTACTACCATTGTTATGCGGAGATTGGCCAGCAGCTAGCATTGCACCACGAACCAAACTGCGTGCCTTATACTGAATGTTTAATCCGGTTCTATTTAGTAGGATATAAGGGCTATAAATGTGGAATCTCAATGCACCTCCAGTTTCGCTGCGTTCACTTCTTGCAATATGAAGTGTTAATACATATCCATTTTGATCAGACAGTGAAATTGTGTCCTTAATCTCATCATCATATCTAGAATTAATAATAGTAGATTCACTTTCCATATAGTTTGTTCCTGGAATTTTGAGTCTAATTTTCAAAACACTGCCCGGAGCCACAACGTGAACAGGTGAAACTGCTCCTCTTCTTAAACTATTTGACCATTCTCTGTTCTCAGTCAAGTCTGACAATATATACGTACAATCGCATGGTAGTAAATTCTCAATCTCTATTGGTGGACTGATTCGAATGGTCATTGCTGGATAGTCATTCGTTAATATAAGTGGAGATGACGAGCCAGACTGTTGCTGGTTATTTTGCTGAGCATGAGATCTAGCAGTAGCCAGCACTATAAATGATGCACGATTTCTGTCTCTCGCAGGACAAGTGACAGTCATTGGCGGCGGCGACTGATATTGCTGACTGTTGCTGCCATCATTGTCATTACTGTTAGAGAATTGACGCCAAAATATAGCTCTGCCACACCACTCATAGCCAATACCAGGCAGGGGGCGTATTCTTAATGGATAATGGTAGCATACGGGGAGTGGAACTGCATATGATTCGCCTGGAGAGATTGTGGCTGGATTGTCACTAACCATCTGTCCTCTTGAATCAACAGCTATAACCTGCAAATCAATTAGAGTCGAGTTTTCAACAACAAGAGATGATCTAAATGTCACAATCTTCACATGGTTTTTCAATTTGATATCAACTGCCAATTTGTACGCAACGTCATTCAATCTTGGTCTCAATGTGTACAGATGAGTTCCTGCGCGTTCCACATTCACATCGCGCAGTGTCTCCCATGTTGTGTCGTGGAATATTAAATCAAGCAAATTACGCGAAACTGAAGTTGAATTTCTAGTTTGGCGCCAATCTTCAAATCTCCAATTAATGTCTGATCCATCTATCAGCTCTACCGGCTGCATTATATCAACTCCACTACCACCATTACCACCGCCACCACCGCCAGTGCTATTCTGCTTGGCTGATGATTTTGTACCAGCTGCTGTTGAACGTCTGCTACGCGACCATATCGACATTGTTAGTCCAGTTCGATTTCGCAGTATATACGGCACATGATTACCTCTGGGTTTAGACAGAGGCTCGGCTGAAGTGAACATGTGAGATGTGGCCAACAACCCGGCAATGGCTGCATGAGACACATTAATGTCCAGCCGCTGTCGAGAGGAGACATCCACTTTAGTGGTGGTTAATGAACGTACCAAGGTGTTACTTGATGACTCATCATTATTACCACCAATACTGCTACCACCACCACCACTATTATTACTATTGTGTCGATTTGAACCACCAATAGTAGTATACTGAACTACAAATTTCCAAGGCTCAATCAAAGGCTCCCATTGAGAATTGGTCAAGTTGAAATAGTTTGCAGCCATGGTTAGCTGGGACTCCAAATTCATTCGAGACGACCAATCGGTTGCACTCATTTGGAATGGCTCTATATTGACATCCACCAGCGGTGCATCAAGTGTATCTCCAATCAACAGCACACGAACACCTTGACTATCAATGCGTGCAGTCTCTCTAATCACTCTAACCAGTCTACGCAGCGCTCCCTTCATGATATTGCGTGATGATGGCGGTGATGTTGCGTTATTGTTATTGGTGTTATTACTAATGCTATTAGCAGTGTTTGTAGATTGTGATTGAGCTGTTGTTGCGGCAGACTGTTTATTAGATGAACCATCCTGAGTATTATTCACAGCAGAGAGACTCTGGATTGGGAATGCAGATTTGGCTGATAACTCTGCAGCCTTCTGAATAATACTATTGATCAAATGAACATCTCTCATCGATAATCTCATTACAATTTTACCTGCAGCAACATCAATGTCAGTTATTGTAGACTCTACTGTAGGCGCCAATGAAGCCATATCTGCACCCATAGCATCATTCTCCGTGTCATTATCGTTGTTGCCCAACTGACCCATTTCCCGCAAGTGAGTCATTGCTGTATTAAAATCAGATGGAGTTACACGTGACTGCTGTGAATAAGCCAAACTGATTGGATCCATAATTGAAATACGAGTGGCATCTTTATCATCCATTGTACAGAGCGAGAAGCTAACTCCATCCAAATTAGCCATAAATTCTGAACTCTGCCGAATAATGGCTCTATTCATACACAGCACCACTGCCTCTGTGGCTTCGTTTTCTGGATGAGCCAGCAGAGTAAAAGTTGGCTGCACAATCTTGAGATCGTACAGCATACCGGGTTGCTGTGGCTGTGGCTGTGGCTGCTGCTGTGGTTGCGACTGCGACTGCGACTGCGATTGTGACTGCGGTTGTGATTGCGGTTGATGCTGTTGTCCGTCGGGAGTTGGCTGTGATTGAGAGTTAGTGGCTGTTGTATCATTGGGTTGTTGCACTACAAATGGACTCATGAAATAATCTCTCAGTGCAAAAATGTGATCCAGAACCAACACAACATGGGGAGTGTCAACAGTGACAATGACCCGAGGTGGCCGTTTGGCAGGGGAGCCATCCATACTGTATCTCACAATTGCTTGAGGGAAGCTGTATGATGTAATCTCAGGCTGCTGTGTTGAAGTTGAAGTTGAGGTTGTGGATGCGTGGGGCATATTTAGAGAGTGATGTTCAGCAGTGAATAAGTCTCTAAACTTATTATCGGTGGCTACTCTGGTGTCTCTAATGAATAGACTGCATGTTGCCAGTTCAGCATCTGAAGTTTGAGCTGGCTGAGCCGAGCGGAATGTAAAGTCATTAGACTCAAGTACCATTCGACAAAAAGATGCATCGTTTAAATTTAGAGACTGCGTTCCATCTCCGGCAAACAACTCCAATGAAATGTGATCAGCGACAAGATGCATAAAGAACGAGTACCACTCTGGTTCATCCATTGAAGGCGTTGCAATTAATGAAGTTGGTGACAGCGTCTCTTTTTGCTGCTGCTGCTGCTGCTGCTGTTGTTGCTGCTGTGGAGGACTACCAAAGAATGTAGCATTGAGAGTATTGGCTACACCAAGAACAGCCTTATATTGCTTCTCAGTTAATTTCATTGTAATGTCACTCAGTTTAGCTTCCATCGATGTGGCTGTACGAGTTGAACCTTTCAAATGATCGCACATTTCAACATTAGCCTCTAAATCCACATTGTCCAATATCTCCAAAATCTGTTCAGTCTCATTCAGTGTAGAGTTATTTTCACTAAAGTAAAAGAGAGAGCGTAGATTGATTTGAGTCAATGTCAAATGAATGCAATTTAATGTCAACTGAATTCCATTAATGTCATTGATTGTATCTAGCTTATTGATCATTGAGAATCTACCCAAGTTAGCCACAATAACATCGCGTTTATTCAATTGCTGAGGGAAAGCCACCAATGGAGCATCCATATCAATGCTGTAATGCCATCTTTTCACAGTTTCAATCTGCTGCCAGGCTGCATTGGCTGCTTTCTGCCGAGCCACTTCGTATAAAAAGTATAGTTCTGAAAAGTGCTTTCCAAATCTCATCAAGTCTTTCAAAGTATCCTCCACAAATGTGATTTGAGTTGCTGCAACTTTGAGGCGAACGCTTGCATCGTATCCGGGATAATTGAAATCAGTTGAGTCGAATGTTTCATACTCCAAGTCAGCCATGTCAGCTCCATCTGCAATTGATAGCAATGTTGTAAAATCAGGTATATGGCCAGGAACACGTGTGACTTGATCAACCAGCATCATGTCTCCAATTCTAGCCGATACTCTCATGGTTGTATCTCTAACTAGTACTGACGCCTGTGCATGTCTAACACTAAATGTAGCTAATGGAACATGCTCTTCAATTAACACCAATTCAATTCCAGCCATTTTCAACTTGACTAAAATGTCGTCTGGATCATTCATACTTGAACTGACGTTTGATGCTCTGCGTGATCTTTTACCAGATGGCGTTGCCTGGAGATTAAATGACATTGAACGAGGACTGGAAGGAGTCGGTCCAACAACTGCAGCTATTTCAGCCAATTTACTGTTATAATTATAATTATAACTATTGTGAGTACTGTGATACAAATTAGCCTCATTGTCTGCAGCTTGAAGTCTCATTCTGTATTCACGAGATGGATCAGCTGACGCAACAAATGTCTTCAATATCGCATCGTATAGTGTGAGTATACTATGAGGTGATATATTAAGAGTAACTGATGAAAAGTCAATATCAACACTCTGTCTCAATCCAGAGAATCTAGTATAAAACTCAGGAGATGAAGGTTGCACTCTATGATATATAATTCTAACCAATTCTCTATTGGTGTTATCAGTGCCATCAGTGTTGTTATTACTACTGCTAATATCACTGTGAATATTATAGTCAGATGATAAAATGTCTCGACGAGTTCCATCAGACAATGGGGGAGAAACCAAATCTTCAATTGATACTTTCTGCACGACTACTTTAACTTCCATGTCAAATGGCTTATCCGTGAAAATGACATTTAATCCATCCACGTGCATTATTCCCAATTTAGTATCCGGCTGTTCCAAGTCTGTATAGTTGGTTAATTGGATTGAAGCTGAGGCTCTATCAACTTTAAACTCAAACAATATTCCAACTCGTGACATTAATTGCTCACTCTCAGCTTCTTTACCACTCTTTGAGTTTGGCTGACCTCCTTCAGTAACTGCATCATAAAATAATTCTCCACCATCATCCTTCTGAGTTTGATCATTCTCATTCTCATTCTCATTCTCATTCTCATCAGCATCGGATATGACAGTATCAGACTGTGCTTCGATAGCCTGTGCAACCAAGTCATCCAAGTGATCTGAGTTTGTGAATATTGGATGCTGAGCAGTATTCTTGTTGCCGGACTGATGCTCATGCAATGTCTTATTCACGGTATTCTCAGCGGCAGTAGTAGCAGTAGCGGTGGGTGTGCGAGATGATTGTTGCTGTTGCTGTTGTTGCTGTTGTGAAAGAGTAGATTGAGTGTCCAATGCATTTTTATTGCCAGAGATTGCCAACATTACTCTATCAATCGCACTCATCATGGTTTTGTATTTGAAATCAGACATGTTTAAAGCCAAATTAGACAAATGACCATTGATTTTCATTCGAGTTAAATCACTAGCTACCGAGCGAGGTAAAATACAATTCCAAACTGCAAAATCCAAATTAACTCGATCTAAAATGTGCAATGGTCTATCGTTATCATTGTCCGAGTTTTTACGTAGAGCAGTTAAACAAGATGGAGCGCTGCGACCAGCCACCAATTGTACATCAGACAATGAAAGGGCAAACTCATCATACATTAATTCCTCCAGCTGAGCAAATTCAGCCGAGTCCAGTGTACGTCCAATTGTACGTCTCACAGCCTCTGTGGCATTCCTTGAGATCAATTTACTGGTAACTGTCAAGTGACCAGAGTCCAACACTAAGGTGGGTGTTTCAGCTGCAGTCAAACTTTCGGGGAACAGGAATACTGGAGCAGTAATGTCCACATTTAAATCCAGTGTCTTATGCTCATCCAAAGCATGCTGCAAACCAGCTCTAGTTTGTCTAGTCAAATTTTCAACTCCACGTCCAGCTGCATTCATTAGCGAATTTAGTGATTCCATAGCAGGCGTTGGGGGTGCAAATAGTCTTCTAACTGTATGCAATAAATCTGGACTGTAGACTACATTTAATCCACGTGTCTTCAAACTAAGTGCTGCATCCGCTCTACCATCTTTGGGTTTGTCTTCAAAAGTAAGCTCAAAGAATGACTTTAATTCACTTCCAGCTGTAAAGTTGCTATTACTGTCATTGCCATTATTACTGCCAGTAGTATTGCTCATTTCATCACCTTGAACTTGAACCAATAGAGGGAATCTGGTGTTAGGAGTGGTTCCATCAACCACCTGAAGACTTCCAAGCTCAACTTTAGTTTCACTATTCTTGGGATACTTGACTAATGAACCAAATAGCTTATCAAACACTATCGAGACAAGTGTCTCTCTGTTAGCATCTGCATCTATCGACGATATTATTGACTCATTTTCACCCACGCTAGAATCATCATCATCATCTTTTTCTTTGCCACCATTGCCATTAAACTTGCTTTTGTACTTTAAAGTTAGTGAGCCAGAATTTAGTTTGGCACTGACTGATAATAGCATTGCATCTTCAGGTACATCGAATTCCACCGGTGGATGCTTCTCGTCATATTCTATAGCTTCGTATAGCTCACGTCTTTGCTCTTCTGTCAAATTAAGCTCTCCTCCACTTCCAATGGTATTGTCTGAGCTGAGGTCCTTCTCCGAGTGTTCGGACTGAGAAGGCTGTCCACTGTCATAAATCCAGCTTGCAGCCCAGCTTGACCAGGTTTGCTCTTGCTTCTGCTTCTGCTGCTCTGCTGCTCTGCGTGCCAAATCATCTCTTTTGCGTCTCAAATCTTTTACAGCACGTGATCTATACTGTCTAATATCCTGGAATGATAATTTACGCTCCATTGCTGCCAGCTTTTCAACTTCTTTGAAATCTGCACCAAGTGTCTCTCTATCAACATACAGTCTGATATATTCAATTCTATCGTCTCTTCTTTCCCTAAGCGCTGCCCATGTCCATCTTCTTCTGCGCTCTGATACTTCATAATGAACTGCTCTAAATGCAAATTGCAGCCACGCGATGGGATCATCAGAGGGGCGAACGCCAGGCGATGGTCTAAATCTTATATAGCGCTGTCTTCTAATCATTGCATCAAAACTGGCCACCAACTGCAGTGCATCCTGATACTGCTGATCATCAACGGCAAATGCAAGCTGGTCAAATTCAAACATTGCTGATGATCTAGCTGTACCTGGTGGAACCTTAACATTTCGCTTGTTTAATACCAGTTTGCCCTTTCCAGACACTGGCAACAGAACAAAGCTATGCTCAGCTGGCACGCTCTGTTCATTTGCAATCAACTCTACCATAACTCTATTAAGCTCACCCACAATGTTACCCACTCCATCTCCAGCCATTGATGCTACTGCTGCGTTTGAATAGTTGGTCAATAGACGTGCATCTGGATTCCAATATATCGCCAAACTACGCAGCTCAAGCAACTTGTGAATGGGTGCAAGTGCATCATGAATAAATGTCTGCTGCCAATTAGCGTCGGTTGACACTGCAGATAGCTCTTCCAATGTAACTCCAACTGCAAATGGATGCCCTGGACTGCTACTCTCATCTTCATATCTAATGTGTATATTGTGTATACTAATCTGCAGATTATCCACAATCTTGGTAACCAGCTGTGTAACCAACGTCTCATTGGCTTGCTGTTGACGCTGTGCCTCGGCTGTCAGCTGCTGCTGCTGCTGTTGCTGGGGAATTCCATCATCACGCCGAAGCGCAGAGAAATGCTCAGCAGTCTCCAGCTTGTGCATTTTCTGCTTCTGGAGACGCTGGGCCTCGGCCTCCGCATCATACACCTCATCAACCGGTCGAGGTCCAGCCAAGAGGAAGATGTCGCGTATGTTGACGCTAACCGGCGACCCTTTAAGGTTCGTCCACGGAATCTTGAGCGTCAGATGGCCAATGAACCCGCTGTGCACCACAATGGGCAGGTTGAAGCGGTCCAACGCGTCTCGCTTCAGATTCAGGTTGTGCAGCTTGATGTCGCCTTGCCATATACCGACATTCAGCTGACTCGTCTCCAAGTTGGCAACGTAGTCTCCA
The DNA here is from genome assembly GCA_025201865.1 of Ramicandelaber brevisporus. Classification (NCBI taxonomy): domain Eukaryota; kingdom Fungi; phylum Kickxellomycota; order Ramicandelaberales; family Ramicandelaberaceae; genus Ramicandelaber; species Ramicandelaber brevisporus. The sequence goes on along the minus strand of MU602673.1, from coordinate 46,996 downwards.
AGCACTCGATTGAGCACATTCACAACTACCGTTTCAAGCATCGTGTCAACTTCGTGTCAGCTTCGACAATTAAAAAAAACAAAAAAACAAAATGCGAGTTCTGGCTGTGTGCTCATCCGCTTGGACCCAGTGGGTTGAATAAACTCACCCTCTGAAGTCAAGCTGACTTGCTCAAATCTGTTTACTGTTTTAACAGAGAGAGGCAGCGTGGAATATAGAAACACGTCCACCTCCCCGAAGAAAGGATAGAGTACCAG